>OX155950.1:7233799-7375312 GCA_944548615.1 Micropterix aruncella
CTTTTTTTTTATTCAAATTGCCGAATATATGTGATCTAAAAACTAGAGAACTAGCTGCCCTGGAACAAGTCCTGTCACTTAGTTGGGCAGCAGCAGTACTTAAATGCTAATGCTCATATCGGCCGTGTTCAATTTTAATTTTAATTTTAATTATGTATATTTTTTTATTGATATGATTATTAGTGATACTTATGCACTGTAAATGAATTGTTAAATTAATTAAATAAATTAAATAAATAAATTAATTATATTCTTGGCCATTCCTACACAACTGTAATGGCTATAATTAAAATAAGTATTCTTTATTCTTTATGATATTAAAAATTAAAGCCACTCCATATAATTATGTTTTTACACGTCTTCCCAAGAAAAAAGGAGTGTAGTGTGTTCAGGTTCCATCTATGTATGGTTTCCGTTTCTTTATTTCACCATAACTTCTGAACCCTTGAACCGATTAGAATCGTTATTTTTAGTGTCATAGAGTACATTTACTGTCCAAATATTAAGTAAGCAGTTGTCTAAATGTCAATAAATTACCATAAATATATATTGTTTAGAGTCAAATTAAAGGTCTTATTAAGTACATTCGGAAATATACATCTTTCTATATGGATAAATACATACATAAACCACAAATATTTCTTAAAGAACCGTAATAAATATATAATATAATATAAATACATTATAATATAAATGCATTATTTACAAATATAATATAAATACATTATTACAAATATAATATAATACATTATTTACAAATGTAATATAAATACATTATTTCACTTTCTGTAACGGCAGTCGTGTTTTTTTTTAATATTAACTTGTTATATATACTTAATAATGCCCCGATTTTGTTGCGAAATTATTCTCGGTGAGCTTCTTGTTTTTTACAACCCTGCAGAGACATTCTTAAAAGTTTCCCATGCCTCCTTAACGGAGCAAAGTAGCAAAGTTAATATTCGCTACGGTGGTTACCCCTCGACTCTCATTTCCTTCGGAGGCAAAGCGAGGGGCGCGGCGCGGGTTTGAGGACTACAAAGGAAGACAGATAGGTTAACATTATCTGTAACTAAGGCCTATTTTCCACCCTTCCTTTTCACGCGCACTTTGTCGCTGAAAACTCGCTTTGTTAGGCGATACGTCCCTCGGCGCCAAATTGACCCCCTCCAATGCAAACGACATTCCTTATTCAGAGAAAAGGCGGACATAAATGTAGTAACGTACAATTGACAGGAACAATTTCTATAAAATACCTGGAAAATTATTTTATTACGATTTATTTTTACGTGGCCATGTCATGTTTTTTTTAAATAATGATAATAATGAATTCATTTTCACTTAAAAAATAAAATACCATAAGGTCTGCTTAATGCCACGTGGCAATATTGGGGTAATGCGATAAGCGCGCATTGTAGAAAAAAGATTATAAAACAAATAAATTATTCTGCGTAAAATATAAAGTACAATGTTTAAAACTAAACATGACCGAGGACAGAAATTTGGGAGAGGAAGGAGAGAGAGTCATACACTCGCATATTTGTTAAAAAAAGGTGATTATTACTTAACACCAGTAAGACATAAATACTAATATTACGTATTTATACAAATACATAAATGTATAAAAATATTTACATAAAAACAACGTAGCTTATGTACGTCTCTCGGTCTCAACGAAACACTAGATATTCACCATGGCGATGCGAAAAATGCTGTTCGACAGAAGTTACATATGCTCCATTCCAAATCTGTATTCAGATCAAACTTGAATAGGAAAAATAAAATTACAGCTCCTAATAAATGGACAATTCCAGTGTGGCATAATTAGACGCCCTATAACGCAAGCTATGCTCCACGGAGGCAGCATTCCGAAAGCATCATCCGAAATCCTCAACGATGAGAATGTATGTACATCGAAAATTAGGGGGCTAAGAATTACTTAATATAATGTAAAAACCTCCACAAAAATGAGGTAGAGCATTTTCGGATATACTCTTTAACAGCTCAAATGGTTTGGATACAATGATATCGTAGATTGTGATTCCAAATCGACCCCACTAAATTTTTAGGCGAATTGACCTCGCTTTCAGTGATGATAACAGCATAGGTTTTGACAAATGGAAATGCAAGGAGGTCTATGCACGGAAGGGGAGGTTGGTTGGAAAAGATGGAGGAAGCAGAGATGATATTTTCTTTACCTTCTTAGCGTCAGTCGTCAGTATACTATATATTACGCCTTGTTTATGGCAGAAAGCCATGTATCGTAAAATTTTCGAGTAGACGTAACGCTATTACAAGTAATGTTGAAAAAGTAATACAGTGAATGCATGATTGTAAAAACCCACCTCTGACCACTTTTTCCGAAACCCTGTTTATGATGGATAATTTATCTCTACGGCAAGACAAATCATGTAAGCATAGAAATACACCTCAGTCATACAAGATACCCGCTGAATTAAAGGCACGAACATTTCGATGAGTGTAAAAACCCACCTTATCCTGGATGATGCGGTTTTTTACAATCGTGGCAACACTTGACACTGTCAGCTATCAAAAGTGAAGTTTTTAACGTCATGGAAAGCTGGCAGTCACACGACTTATTAATTTTGTTTGAAAGAGTTTATTAGCTACATAAATATAGAAACCTGTGTTTTAAATTAAATTTAACTGGTTTTAAGTAAAAATTAATGCTCATACGGAAGAAGATATGATTTTTTCTAACCCGGGTGAATCTTTCTCTGCTGAATCTCTTACGAAAAAACGACGAGATAACTCTACTGATTACTCTCGAAACAAGATCAAACAAGCACGTATTCGTAGACATGATTAATAATGCTTATGTAACGTTAAAAAACAGGCTAAGACCGTAGGACCTCCCTGCAAGTGTGCTAAAAAATGCTGGGAAATCCTATCTCTAAACGATAAAATAGAAAACTTCACAAAATTATATAATTTGAGGACAAACAACGAACAGGATATATACCTCCAAGGTTTAATATCCTGTAAGGATATAAAGCGACACCGAGTGCCGAAAGAAACTCCAATAAGGGAGAAAATGTTTATATACACCGTTCAAATTGTAAACGAAAAGAAAGAAGTATGCCATTCTGATTTCCTTAGCTTCTTTGGAGTTACTAAGGATCGTGTTAAGAGGCTCCGTGAATTGCTGGTCATTGGTGAAATACCGGATGATAAGTGAGGGAAATCTAAAGCTGTCAATGCCATGTCTACTTATGAAATTTCTGCAGTGATCTCTCATATATCCTGCTTTCCAGTAAAGAAGAGCCATTACTCTTCTGGCATAATAAAATATCTACCTGCTAATCTATCGGTGAAGGAAATATTTTTACTCTATAAGGAAAAGCACCAAGGAACCAGGATTAAATATGAATATTATAATAAAATATTCAGGGAGAACTTTGCTTTTCACTTTAGACGACCTGCAGTAGACACGTGCTGCTTTTGCGAGAATCTTGACCTAAAAATCAATTCGAAAACCCTAAACGATGTGGCTAAAAAGTTGATTTGGCCGAAAAACAAGTACTCAAAAAAAGAGCAAAGAAGTTTTATAACAAACTTCAAGAAGCTAGGCAAAGATCCCAGGAAGATGAAACGTTCCTGGGCATCTGCTACGGTTACAGGTAGAAAGTATCACTGCCAATGATCCCAGTGCAAAAAATATTTTATTTACGACAGATGAGCGTTTCTGTCTTTTGTATCCACAATTTGAAAACAGGAAAAAATGTCCTGTTCGTATATCACGAAGGGAAAGCTAAATTGGGACCAAACGAAGTATGCCCTTTTATTATGACATACGTTAAAGAGTACATTAACAAAAAAGTTGTAAAGCTAATGCTCTTTTCTGATAAGTGTGCAGGGCAGAACAAGAACAACACAGCAGCACGAATTAACATGGCTCTCGTCGACAGTGGAAGTTTCAGAAAAATACAACTGATCTTCCTAATGCGTGGCCATTCCTTTCTGCCGTGCGATAGAGCATTTGGGATTATTAAAAGGAGCCTTCGTTGCAAAGAAAAGCTGAACAGCATACTAGAACTTGTGGTATTAATAGTATCTTCGAGCAGGCAGAGTGATTTTTTCACAGTTCACTTGGTTAGCGAAGACGTTGTCACCGAGTTCAAAAATGGTGGATTCAATATTTCAAAACGACTGGTCTGTCCCTTGAGACAAAAGATCGACGTGTTCCGAGAATGGAGAAAGTAAGCTTCAGTATCTCCACGTTCCATCACTTCACATTCAAAAGATCGGAAGTGACATGCCAGTAAAAACGCAAGAATACATCGATGGAATGGTGACGCGTTCATTTTTGATGAAGATAAGGCCAGAGTTTCCAGTACCGCTACCACAAGAAACTGCATACGGAACAAAGCAGCTCTGCATCAATGCTAAAAAGATGGAAGACCTGAAAAATGCGTTCAGTTTGTGCCGGAAGAAGAAAAGTGATGTTTTGGAACAAAATCTTGCAGTGGCCTACATCTAAAAATGTCGAAGATGAGCAATTATATTATTTTAAGGAAAATTAAAGAACAAATGTAGTAATTAATGAAAATGAAATTTGACTAACATTCCTACAAATTGGAATTTGATTGTACAAAAACATCTAGTGAAAGATGACTGTAAAAACCCACATTATCCCTAAACTTTTAAAACAAATAAAAAATAAACTAGGTAGGTACGATCTATATATAAAACTTTTACCATACCACCTCTTTAATATTCCTTAATATAAATAGATGAGAAACAAAAGTCATATAGTACATTTTTTTTAAACCAGAGTTTTCATTGATTTTCCAACACTTTTGCATTTGGTATGAAGTGGCTTATTAAAATCACGCATTCAGTTACAATGGATCCCACGTCATTCTAATGTAGAAACGCCAGTATTAATAACACCACTGCAGAGTGGTATTACCGATACTGGCGTAAAATATCTGAGTTGTTCAAACAAAACTTTTGTATCGTACGTGCTTCCTAATCATCGAAATGCAACATTGGTTTCATGTACAAAATCATCCACTTGATATGTGGTCACTAATAAACCCTGGTCGTTTATATCGATATATATCACATGTTTATCGGCGGGTAACGCTTAGATCCGAGCGCGAGTAAGTAATTAAAAGTGAAACTAGTAAAAGAAAATAAGTGAGTGCAGTTGTTAAGTAACAGCTGATCAAAATATATTATAAGTGTGCGTAATATGCATGTAAAATACCGATTTGGAGCAGCTAGTAGCAGATAAAAAAATTGGTGTCTAAGTATTCTTTTTTCCGTTTTTAAATATTTTAAATTTTCCTTTTCACGTTATTCTTTATCTTACAGATTATTATCACAATAAATCAAGTTGTAGCTGGATTTAATATTATCGTGCTTAAACCGGGTTTATATCAATTTCGAACCAGTTTTATGAAGAACCGGATTTTCCCAATCACAAGTATTGATGCCATATTTGGTCGCTACACAGATAATTGATCTCTCGATTCATCAATAAAATTGCGTTACCCTCCATCCGTAACCCTGACGAGAATCCGTCAAAGAGTAATGTACTAAAGAAAATCTCATCTCGCATGCTTCCTCCCTCTTTTTCCAACCAACCTCCCCCCCCCCCCCCACCTCCTCCTCTACTTACCCAAGACCGCACGTGTATTAGTTTCGATTCGATCCACTTCCGCCAATACGGCCCAGAAATGTCTCATAAAGTGGGCGAAGTACATTGAAGAGCACTCAGGATTTTCCATTGCCTTCCGAGGCACGTTCGTTCATTCCCTCTCGGTATATTATCATTGAAAACAATAATGTCACATCGAACACGTACAAGCGGCGTCACAGATGGATATAAGAAGACCGACGCCCTTCCTGACTTAGCATTTCGAGTTCGTATATGTCAGACGACATACGCGCATATCTACGTATGTGCTTGGTACATATATATGTATGCATGTGGTTCGAGAGGAATATATTATAGAAGTAGAAAATTTGCAACATTGCTCCGTTATTTCAATGCAATACGCTAACTAAAACAATAATAAAAAATGTAAAAAAACAAGGGTGCTGTTACAACGAGAGAACTATTATATTTATAATTATTAGATATAATTTCTTCGCTCTGAAAAGCACGTTTTCTATAAGAGAATAAAGTTTTTCTTTGAAACAATATTCGTTGAAAGAAAAATCAATTTACGGAAGCTCCGTTACGGCGACTTTGACACGTGTTATTGGCAAAACATCCATTGCTTAAAGACGGTTGTGCATTCCGTGAGTCAGTCGACGGGCCTTGTCCGAGACCCTTGTCGTCTTCCGCTAAGCAATTGCCTTTAGCGGGGCTTCACCTGAGCCAAGCCCATTGACCCGGATTTCTGAGTGTAGCTTCGCAGGGCTACTGGAACTGCGGCAGGTATCTCGTGACGATCGCGCGCCACTCATGACGCATTATATAGCCTCGCGCCTCGTGCCGCCGCCGCACGCAGTCGTTTGCCCTCGGTGCTCAAGCAATAAAACGTTTTTTTTAATAAAATATTTATGGTATATGTAATCATCCATACATGTCTGGAATCTACTCAATCAGGCCTTTCATTTGATACTAAACACGATGTATTGAACTTAATTTATTAGCATTTGGACAATGATTTATTTGATATTTGGACAGTTTTTTTACGCTATGACACCTGGGATGACATAATGATTCTAACAGTACTATAGACTTCTAAATCGGTTCAAGCATTTAGAAACTATGGTGGAATAAACAAACGGACAACATACATAACATACATACATACATATACCCTGAAAACCTTACGTCGAAAACAGTCGTCTAAAATTGACTGTTCGCCGTATACGTTTTACGGCCAAGAAACGGTAATTATTTTATTGCTTGTTTTATTTTATTCATTGTTCGATTTTTTTATTGGAAAAATCAATATTAATATTTGTATCGTCATCAAACAGACAAAAAATTAATACGCAAATATAAATACTTTCACCAATCACCCCATGTGGGTGTGTTAAAAGAAAATACGGAATGGAATGAACAATGAGTGGCCACGCAGCGGTGTCTGCAATCAGCACGTGCATGAGTTTCCCCGCCTGCACTTTGGGATACGGAAAAATCCGGAAAGTAGTAAACAATCTCAGACTACTTAGACATCGGCAAACTTGAGGAATTGCAAGCAACTTGTTACCAACAAAACACACGAAAAAACAGCTATAATAAAGAAAAATACAAAAACTTTAAGGACATGCTGATAGGCCACCCTTTCTATGATCTGACCGAATTCATGGGCCATGAATTTAAAAACTTTGAACTCATTTAAATAATAGTTTTATACATACAGGTTTTCATGAACTAATTATCTGACGATATGGCTTCCATATTACATAAAGCAACAGTAATTTAAAACCAGCATCTATAAAAGTAGCTACCTGTTGATTATTATTTTTTATTTTTTTTAGATACTAATTTGGATTTTTTTCTTAGTATTCTAGTTATTGTTTTTTTTAATATATTGACTGATTATATGATCTGATTCCAACAAATAACGATTATTTTTAGATATTTTATTTAGTTATGATACTGAACCTATTAGATGTTATATTTATCTTCAAAATAGGTAAAACAATATAGTATCATGACAAAACCTGTTACTTGCAGTAGCTTGTATATTCCTACTTATAATACATTGTGACACGTCCAAAAGCCGTAAATTCGCCAATTGCATAAGAATTCGCTAATTGAGTATCAGTATAATTTTAACGGAGTACCAATATAGCTAATTTGGTAGATGTGTCATAAAAGTGTAAACGCAGGTAAATTCCACTGTGATTCGTTGTAAAATATAGTATAATAGCTGCCTGCATCCGGCATGCATTGCAATGTCACTGAAAAAAAGAAGGTGTTGTGTTTTAATTCTTTTTATTGAAGTGCTTTTGGATACACTTCCTTCTTTTCCCCGTCTGGTTTATACACAAATAAATGAGAAGGGTTTTCGACGCGAGACCATACCACATACAGTTGTCCATGTGGTAAGCATAGATTACTCAAATTAAGTCCACACACTTGTAGCGATTGTCCAAGTCGCACCGTAAACTGCATACGTTTGAATCATTGGGATGCTTGGCAACAGTACATTTTCTAGTTCAAATTATATTTATAATTGTAGCTTCGATGATATTGTTCATCATCTTTTTTAATGAAAGCCATATTCCGTTGCAAAGTCATGGTGGATTGATGTTTCGGAGAATAATTGTGCTGTCCATTATTGTTTACCATGAAATAAATTTGAAGTAATTTGTGATATGCGTTCGGCAGCAGTAGTAATGATCATAAATTTTCTCTTCCACTTTGAATGTTAAGTATGTAATTTTCGCGAACGATATTTGTTGCACCGATCGATGTCATTCGGAAGCATAAATTGTACTTGCGTATGTTTGGCAAGAAATGTTTCGATTGGTTTGTGTCACCTGATACTAAGTCGATAATGGTTCGGGTAATAAAACCGCCTTGTGAAATTTTACAATGAATAATTTAAACAAAGACAAAGGGTAGAAATATAACAAATTCTCCGCTTCCTATTTCATTGTTTGATTATCCGAATGTTGGTAACCTGAATACTCCTAAACATATCGGTTAGTATTATTTTACCTTCAGAAATATGACAGTATATTTTTATAGTCTGCCTCTTCGTTCTCGTCACTATATTAAACTTGCGAATTACTATTCCTTAACTCGTCTTTATACACCAAATCATTTGCTATTCAGGAAGCTTCGAAATTTCGAATTCCTACATCTTTAGTAATTTAACGTGGTTTTGAAATACCTGTACCTTCCAGTAGCGAAACACATTTAAGCCCATCGTAATCTCAGATACTGAACAAAAAACATTAAACATAACGCGCACCAATATAACGTAAGCAGTGACGCACGATAGTCAATCTTAAATCCACACAGAAAAAACATACACGACGCCATATCTCTCGTATCCCTCTATAAAAGCTTAGAACAGGCATGAAATATTCGCGAGACGTGCAACATACGAGTAGATTGTGTCGGGTCGAACAAAGTGTTCGTGATACGCTTAGCATTTGGTTTTCAGGCGGTAAATTTTATTGCCTTGCAGGGAGACGATAAGGGAAACGCTTACATAAGCCTTGACAGTAAAAAGGAAATGGCTGCACACGTTTACGACCATCTTATTTGAAATTTGGGCCCTGGTATATTGCGATTTTGGGATAATAGCATTAGACTAAATTCTATTGTTAAGAATGTGGTGAATTTCTCTGGTAAAAATAACCAAGGTAAAAAACCCAGCATCTTACGGAAATATCTACCTAGGTATTTTTTTCGCAAAGAGTCTACACGATCTTCTTAAGGCGACTGCCTCTCTCTTCTTCTTCTTCATCATCAGCGCGCATTCGCCCACCGTTGGGCATACGCCTCTCCAATCACTCTCCATCCGGATCGGTTGTCCGTTTCCCTCATTTAGACAGGTCCAGCTGTCTCCTTGATGTCATCGGACCATCGGGCCGGTGGTCTGCCCACACTTATTCTGCCTAGCCGGGGTCTCCACTTCAAAACGCGCTTGCTCCACCGTTCGTCGTGTCGTCGGGCCACGTGGCCGGCGCAAGCCCATTTCAGCTTGGCCACTCTTTGACCCACGTCGACCACCTTCGTGTGCTGTCTGATGAGCTCGTTTCAGACTCGATCGCGCAACTATATGCCGAGCATGACTCGCTCCATGTTACGCTGCACCACCTTAAGCTCATGGATCATCCCAGCAGTCAGTCAGTGTCTGAGTGAACAGTGAGAAATTAACATTTTGAAATCAATTTTAAGTAACTTCCGTTTGCATTTAAATAATAATAAAAGCATTGACTCTTGTAGCCAATTCCTTAGTCTTTAGTATTTACAAATATGACTTAGTCTTTATGGGTTAATATTATTTTACCTTCAGAAATATGACCGTTACTCAAATGAATTTCACTCAATGGCGCCAGATTTGATATTTTTCTATTACCCCTCACTCGTTTAAATTGCAGGCTTTTAATATTTATTCTTGTTTGATAGCTAGTATTATAAGTGTCATTCTGTTTGTATAATTACGGTTATATCTTTATTAATTTTACTTTTCAATGCCTTGGTTTTACTGTAATGTTGCGTAGTAATAAGCGAATAAACAAATACATAAATAAATAAATATTTTGGTGTTAAAAGACCAAAAAAGAACATATATTTATTCTCAAGTCAGCTTACGAATCGTGGATTCGCTTGTTAGAAGTTGAGCATTTCCATTGCTCATTACGTTTAGCTTATAAACAATTACTTACGCGGACATTCAAATAATTTTTATTTTGGTTTTTTGAAAAATTATAATGAAAAAAATTTTATATATATCGCTTTATCATATTTAAATCATTTACTTGGTACGGTATTACCAATATAGTTTCAAGTTTTTTTACCATGCCACAATAGACTAAAAAAAATCAAATTACCAAAAGATTATGACTTAAGATTTTATTTATTTTTATTATTAAAAAAATCAAAATATTAAAATTGTGTATAACAGTAGGAAAAACAAAGAAAATCGCTCCAATCGCCAATTTTTCGCTGTCTCTCGCCTTAAATAAAAAAAAACATGTTTTATTTGAAGGTATGCAAATTTTATTGAAAAGGGAATCTCCAAAATACAAAGTAATTGACAATTTAATTGAAAGAAAAAAAGAAATTTTAGGAGAAATTCACTACTGAGCTAATAGCTAGTGGAGTGGTTTTGCAAGTGAGAAATATATAACTAGACTCAAGTATAGGCGACTGCTCTCAACGCGTCTTCTCGAGGCGGAAGTATCCTGAACTGCAGACTAATATAATTATTTAAAAGGAGAATCGTAAAGAGGCAACCGGCACTGCGTTGTGGAGCTATAAACAACCCCAGACAGAAGTATTTTTGAGACGGTTAACCGAATACATCGGAGGGCATATTTTAAGGGTAAGGAGCATCTGCCTTTAAGGAAAGGTGGAAAAGGTAAATCAATCGGCCAGTATACTAGCAAGTTAGAGAAGTTAGAGCCGATATAGGAACGTAGGAGGGTGAGAATCTGGGATTGTAATAGTAAATAGTAATCATGAAGGTTCACGGGGAAAATCGATCAATGTCATCTTTTTTGTGAAAGTGAGACACTAATGCCATCTTGTGGCTTATTCCCAAACGAATCGAACCATGAATCGGGTTTGGAAAGAAAGATCATAGTCTACTTTAAATCAAGGGTTAAAAAAAAATGTGTGGCGGTAAAGAGAGATCAAGTTGCATATATATATATATATATATATATATATATATATATATATATATATATATATATATATATATATATATATATATATATATATATATATATATATATATATATATATATATATATATATATATATATATATATATATATATATATATATATATATATATATATATATATATATATATATATATATATATATATATATATATATATATATATATATATATATATATATATATATATATATATATATATATATATATATATATATATATATATATATATATATATATATATATATATATATATATATATATATATATATATATATATATATATATATATATATATATATATATATATATATATATATATATATATATATATATATATATATATATATATATATATATATATATATATATATATATATATATATATATATATATATATATATATATATATATATATATATATATATATATATATATATATATATATATATATATATATATATATATATATATATATATATATATATATATATATATATATATATATATACCTATATATATATATATATATATATATATATATAAAAATATATATATATATATATATATATATATATATATATATATATATATATATATATATAAATATATATATATATATATATATATATATATATATATATATATATATATATATATATATATATATATATATATATATATATATATATATATATATATATATATATATATATATATATATATATATATATATATATATATATATATATATATATATATATATATATATATATATATAAAATTAGATTCATGAAAAGTTACTTATCTGGGGTCCTGGTGGACCAGAAACATTTAAACGATAGTTAATGTCCTCTTTGAATACTTAGGGCAGCAGCACCTGTTTCCGCAATTGATAACTTTTGATGTTCTTAGTTATTGCACTGTATGCCCTTGGATGTAATAAGTATAGGAGGATGGTATCTGTAACAGAAATGGATGTTAGTAACTTATTTTAGAAGAAATTATATGACTGAGAATATTTCGACACTAGTCGTATTCATCTCTATGACATTTCTCTATATATATATATATATATATATATATATATATATATATATATATATATATATATATATATATATATATATATATATATATATATATATATATATATATATATATATATATATATATATATATATATATATATATATATATATATATATATATATATATATATATATATATATATATATATATATATATATATATATATATATATATATATATATATATATATATATATATATATATATATATATATATATATATATATATATATATATATATATATATATATATATATATATATATATATATATATATATATATATATATATATATATATATATATATATATATATAATATATATATTTAATATTTAACTTATTATTAACAACTCATTATTATTTGTGTTATTAACAAATATTCTCATTATTATATTACTCTTATTTAAAGATGTATCATGTAATAATTTAATTGAAATATATTTTTTTATAGAAACTGAAATACCCACAAAATATATTTTTGTCTCACCCAAATCCTTGCTAACATGTGATTATTGAAGTTAGTAAATTTTAAAAATGGAATTACCAAAATTTGTTTTTTTTTTTCAATCATTATTTTTATGACCATTTATTGTTGTCTTTGTGTCTATCTTTCTCACTTCTTTCGTCCATATTTAGCAAATTGAATCATTCTCCTTTGTCCTTTGTTTGATGTTTCCTTAAATTCGCTAGTTTCCGTATCCGTTTCGGGCATTTTATATACCTTCTTCATTGGATTCCACCTTTTGGCTTTGTACTCTGTCATTTCTTCCCATTTTTCCTTCGCTTGTTTAAAGTATGAAATGTCATGATTAATTAAATTATTACAAGTATACGAGTACATCGAACTTCCTACTTCCGTCTGCCTGCTGAGTAATTCCATGCAATGAAGTATTTGCGATGACTTTCTGTGAAAGATGTGTCCAGGGAAATTCTTTCTGTTGGTCTTAATCATCTTTCAATCAAGAAGCATGCATTTTTTTTCTGGGTGGCAGTTTTCTAGTTTCTTAGCTGGCTTGGCTTAGCTAGCTTCAGTTTCTAGCTACTTAGATAGCTTGGGGTGGCTTGGAGCGGCTGCTTTCAAAACATGTAACATGAATAGACCTATTACCATTGTATAAGTCTGACTGGTGGTTCTCCGATTCATACAGTGGTTTTGTCACTCACCAAATGATTTTTTTGAGATCACCTTGCTATATTCATTTTAATAATAAATTTACTAGATACATGAAGAGAAAACTCTATAAAATATCGTATTAATACACTAATAAATATTTATTCACAGGTCTTATGGACAGCCCCACAAGCAGGAAGTGGCTGTGTAACACTCAAAGCGACAGTGATCGAGCACCATGATATCTGGTATATGGATGGCGGGCCTCTGAGCAGAATCCTTTGCGAGGATAATGATGACGGTTTGGATACACAGCCGATGATTGTCAACCCATGTTGTGCATGCGACGAAGCTAAATATGAGGTAAGAGTCTCTGCAATGATCCTACCATTCAAAGAACTAATTTATATACTACGGTGTTCAATATAAAGTGATAATGAATACTATGAAGTTAACTTGTATTGACTGTTCTTTTATTATTTTCTCGCCCCACCAACCGACGAAGAGGGAAAGTATTGAGAACACGCAAAATTATTTTTTCGAGAGGAAGACGAAAATATTCATTTTGAGCCTTCCTGAGACGTTTAAGACCACTTCAAGATAGAAGTTTCTCTATGTATATGTTTGTATGTGTGTCTGTGCGTATTTTAATCTCCCAAACGCCCAGAACTTATATTCACAGGTGCCGGCTTATTGATTGCATTAGCGGTCCAAGCTCTTATAGTAGTGCATTTTGTCTGCATCTTCAGGGCAAAATCTGCATAGGTCGGCCATATATAGTCCCATCCGATATAGATGCTTATTCAACATACAGTAACAGTGATGTGTGTCTGTGCGTATTTTTATCTCCGAAACGCGTAATCCGATTGATTTGAAATATTTCAAGCAGGCATAATTTGGTCGTGGCTAGAGTTGAAAAGGTTGTTCAATCTCGAAGTATTGGTACACAGATGCTTGGTTGGGCCGAAATAATTTTATGAAATTTGATTGGAATATCTCACATACAAGCTACATAAGTAATTTACAACATCTGTTGGCGCTTGGCCCAACCCAGCCTTTAGTCGAGAACGAACCGCGCCACCCTAGGTAGTT
Organism: Micropterix aruncella; assembly: GCA_944548615.1. NCBI lineage: Eukaryota > Metazoa > Arthropoda > Insecta > Lepidoptera > Micropterigidae > Micropterix > Micropterix aruncella. Next base: position 7,248,452 of record OX155950.1, read on the forward strand.
GCACGAAACCCAAAGAGTTTCGTCCGTCGGCTCAACGATGTTATTTATGAAATTAAGATTCATATGAAATCAGGCCTTAACTACTCGCCGGGAAAGTCCTGGGGCGACACAACCGATATTTTTTCATTTTCGCTAATACGCTTCGACAAGATGCAAGCAAATGACTCTTATTTTTAAAAAAAAGAAAGAAATGATTAACAGCATTCATTTTTGTATGGTCCCAAAGAGGTTGTAAATCATTAATAATATTTTTTTAACGCCATTCGTATCTCGAGATCTCCACAAAACATATAAATACTCGTATATTGAATATTGCTACGGAAGTAGGAGACTGATCGTATTAAAGATAAAATGGAACCTGCATATTTCGACTACGTATATTTGTTTCAGCGCAGCTGGTTTCAGATGTAAATTTTATAATATCCTTCTCTCTATGCAAATTCCCTCTGGGAATATTTCACAACAAGAATAACAGAGTTACCAGGCGAAGTTCATATAAATGCTAATAAGTCAACGTTAATCGGTGAATGGACACGGTTTATTTATTTGTTTATTGTCTTGAGGAGACTCCCATGTGATCTCTGTGTGATATTGTTACTTATACTTTAATAATAAACGTATGAATAAATGAATAAATTGTTTATTCAACATTTCAATACATAGAACATCGGACTTATTGCGTATATGCCTTCTCCCTTCCGTTCGCCTTCCGCCTTCTTATTGCGTATAACCTTGGTAGAGGTGAAAATATAGATGAAAGAGATACGTATATAAAGCCGCAAATATATTATGAGTCACGGTTACATACGCCTCAGCAATCTTGCGGAAGAACTCAACCGAAGACTTCAAAGTATTACATAAATTACACCCCTAGAAAAAACTCACTTAATAACAAATTCATTACTTGGAGGAAATCGCGTTAAGAGGCCGTGGCGGCCAAAAGCTATATGAAACATAAATTTGTGGCCTGATTGTGAGAACACGAAAAAGAATTTTAATACAATTATACCGGATTTTGAAAACCCGGTCCTTAAGCTATTATTTCGCCAAAACGAAAATGTTACATTATTTTTATATTAATTGTAAATTATCTTTATTCTGTTACTGTTTTCGAAAAAAAATAAAAAGAGCGAGATTTGTTTTCAGTTTTTGAAAAACCTAGAGATGATTCCCAATATTAAAAAATACTATTTACACCAGCGTCTGGTATTTTTGCATAGTACCAAAACAGTTTTTAGAACATCCATACAAAAAATATAAGAAAAAATTTTTTGAAATTATGTAATTTCCAGAAATGTTATGGCCAAACATTATTTTTTTTTCTATTTTTTAAAGATACTTTTGAGTGATATAAAAAATAACACAGTGATCGTTATTTTATTATTATAACCTAATTTTTACTTTATAAAAAACTTCTCCTATAATTTATTATATTATAATTGAAAAGCCAAATCGACCAAATAAGACGACGCGCGAAGCTGAAATCGTCATTCGTAATTGTCCACTGCCAACGGTGGGACGTATTCCCTTGTCGCCGCGTTATACCTATATATCTTTATGTATAAAGAATAAAAATACCAAAATTTTTAGTCGCGTCAACTCGGAAGGAAGCCTTAAGCATTTTTTTTTAAAGTAATATGAAATTTAATCCAATGAAGTGAAAGAAGTTTTAATATAGTGTTGTTATTTAATTAATGTTTTTCATATAGAAATTTCATATAGAAATGTATGTCATATAGAAATATACAATGAAATTAGATTAGATTGAGATACAATGAGATTAGATTTACGCCACGATATACTAAAATTTTACTTTCTCATATTATACCACTTTACCCGTTATTTGAAACCCTCCGTGGGAGACTTCAGCGAAACTTTTGAACACGTACATATTTCTTCCTATATCACTCCGTTAGGGGTGGGGTTTCTCAAAATACACAAACATATATTCCCTAATTCAAGGAAAAAAAAACAAATTTATCATATTTAAAAAATATATCCTTCCCTGTCTACCTTCCCTCAGAGGTTGATTCGCGTCGCTCTAGAAATTGTGTTTCTTTATTTCTAAATAGAATAATATACCTGAATTTCGAATTTGTATCTTCTACGTAGTTAAGAATATGAACTGTTAAAATTCTACCCTCCGTTTTTTCTACGCTCTTTTAGCGGTCATCTTTAAAAATAATCTTTCTTAGCACACGCTTAGGAATCCAAAGAAAAGTTCTTGTAAAGCTTCAAGTCTCTACCCACAGTAATTTTAGCTAGCGATTGAGTGAGATAGTGATTCTATAGCCATCTCATCCGTTGAAATCAAATGAATGATTGTATTGATGCGCTCAAGTATTAAAAGACCTCTATCTATAAATTATAGTAACAACACTGATTGCCTCGTAACACAGGGATTGATAGGAATGTAAAAACAGACTTGTCGGTTGCTAAAATAAGAGTCATTAAACTGATCGCAGCTAGAACCATTATCTGGAATTTCAAAGGTCCCAGCAACTCAAATGTTGAAATAACAAGAGAAAACAACTCCCCAATACTGGCCGAATATACCAGGATAAAAATTGGCTTAAAATTTAAGGTACACGATTATTTATATATGTATGTATGTTATATATTATCATATATCCTAAATAAATCTACGTAACTCAAAATGTGGTTTCCCTATCCCTTTCCCCTTACTTAAACCTGCATATTTTATATCTCCTTGCGCTGTAACAAAAGATTTAGTATAATTGTGAAAACTTTTAATTGGCCTTAGATTCATATTAGCTATAAGTATACAATGCTGTAAGTTTTCCAAAAATAAAAATAAAATAAAGTAAAATATATTCTAACGATCTTAGTGCTCGTGTTAAATTAATGCTGAGCGATTAGTAGACGACTGACGAGTAATAAAAAAAATTAGTAGAACTACCATGAACGAATTCATAGCAACACAATATCCAGGTAATGGCAAACACTATATCATAATCTCAATGAGCCCTCTCCTTGGCAGCACAGAGTAAATCAGAAAAACAAGGTACTTCTACCATTTTTATACTTTTATATTTTGTGTCCGTCTATCGATAAATTATTATAATATCGTTATACAGGTTACCTGGGTAAATTTGATCCACAGCTAATACCATTGATTATATAGTGTATTAAATTGCTCAATGAACATAGTTCGTTTTGGCAACCCTTCTGCGCAGGCGATATCCAGATGGCGCTAGTAGCATTGTCCGGCAAATCTAAAAGCAATTTATTGCACCGCACCATCTCTAATAACATTCATAATTAATGTTTTTTTTATAAATGACTGATTGCTCATAAAAAACCATTATATGAGTATAACCAATTATTACAATAATAACATACAATTATTAGTACCATCTATCGCATTTTAATATAGGCTGATTAGATATTAAAAAATAATACGGAGAGCTTAGAATACCATTAATTAGTCTAGTCTATTTGAACAGTAAAGCGCGTAATATTATATTTTAAACCTGTGTCCCAAATTAAAAGAATACATCTTTGCTTAAATAATATAGAAATAAAAACAGCTATGATTTAAAAAATCGTTTCTTATTATACTATTATTTTATTTTGAGATATGATACCGTAATAACGTCTTTAGATCGCCATATATTGTGCTACTGAACAATGTTTATTAGATTAGCCAGTGAAGATTAATCAATGTTTATCATTATGAGTGTCATCTACACGTTGCTTTTCATAGTAAAATCCTTGCTACCAAAACTTAGTATGGCATTGAGCAATTTAGGGTATTTCCTATATGCTAATGTTCTGTATCCACAAAGTTAAATAGAGCTTATGCTCTGTATCCACAACGGAAAAAGAAAATTGATTGGATTTTTTAAAGTTAAAAATTAATATCTATTTTAACCCGCAGGTAACCTTCGAAGGTGTCTGGTCCCGCCACACCCATCCGAAAGACTTCCCTCCAAACGAATGGATGACGAGGTTCAGTGACGTCATCGGCGCGTCCCACTCCGTGGACTATCGGTTCTGGAATTACGGCGAGCACGCTAGTGAAGGCTTGAGGCAAGTCGCTGAGCATGGCGCTACGAGGAAGTTGGAGAGCGAACTAAAAGCAGAGGTAATAATAATAGAACTTTCATTATAAGATAAATCACCTCTAACTTGCTTTTAACGAGGTCGGGAGATATACGTTTATAGCTAGTCTTAGTGTTAGTACAATGGCGTTGCTGTTAAAAGCAAGTTCATGTAGAGTTAATATTGTCTCGCTGCAAGGGGTAAGAGCAACTGTAAACAGTAAATTTACGTAAGTACTCTTGCTGAAATCGCTTTCAAAGCAGATGCAAGTGGTTACGGACACTATTCTTCATTTCAAATTGAATGTATAATGTCATCAGAAAGTTTAGGAACTAGACTGATATTCCCACCAGTGGCGTAGCTACTAAGGTGCGAGGTGGCGCAGTACACCAGGGTCCACAGTGCTAGGGGGCCTACGGGTTTTCGGTTGTTGGTCTAACTAAAATAGGGACAATATTTTACGATATCTTAATTATTCAAATAAATTTTAATTTGTTCAAAAACGCCACCTAGACGCAACTAGTAGAACTATTTATAAAAACACCATCTAACGTCATTTTGTAGTATAATGCGAGCAATGGTGTTTCGCGAACTACTTCGCCGAGCGAGATAGTGAACAGCGCGCGTCGTTTGTCTTCCTCTGGCACCAAATAGTGACCGTCCAGGATTCCGGATATTGTAGCGGGGAGTTCACGGCTGATTTGAAAAATACTAATAACAAAAATCCGAGGAAATATATTAGAAAAATTGACGCCGACAAACTGCAAAGAGAAATCCATTTAGAGAATTGGGAAGATCTATACAAACTAAAGAGCACAAACGAAGCCACTAACTTCTTTATAGATACAGTCGAGATGTTAGTTAAATACAAATACAAAAATGAAGATTATCCCGCATAACAAACCTAAATTAAAACCATGGCTAACTGATGGACTATTAAAATCAATTCGTCAAAGAGACCGACTTCATAGGCAATCTAAACTCAACCCTGGCGATAGAATTCTTAAAGATTCTTATATTTGATACAGGAATATTTATAAAAAGTCCTAAACATTATACAAATAGTATAGTGAAAAATCAAGGATACACAACACGATGGTAAAAAAACATGGAATTTAATAAACGAGGTTACTCATATTAAAAAGATCATTTTTCAAATATCCAAGAAATTATCATAAATGATAAAGTAGTACCTTGTGACAATACTAATGAAAATAAAATTGCTGATTATTTTAATACTTTATTCACCGACATTGGTAATAACTTGACTAATGCAACAATGCGCAAATTAAATAAGTCTGAGGATGAGCTGACAGATTCGTGCATTAATGCAAATACATAACCATCTCTTACGTTCTCACCTACAAACCCCACGGAAATAGCCAATATTATTAACAATCTGAAATCAAAAAAATCTACCGGTACTGATCGTATTAAATCCAAAACTCTCAAAAACAGCAAATACACAGTTTATCTTTACCACTTGCCTATATTGTAAACTTAAGCATGTCAACAGGAGTTTTCCCTAACCAACTGAAAATTGCAATTGTCTGCCTTATATTCAAAGGCGGAGCGAAGCACGACGTACATTGCTACCGACCAATCAGTCTCTTGAGTACCATATCGAAAACCGTGGAAACGGTAGTAAAGAAACGCATCGTTGCGTTTATCGACGAAAACAATGTTTTTTCACCAGCGCAATTCGGTTTCAGATCAAATATGGGTACTCAGGACGCAATTGAATTTCTTACGGAAAAAGTGGTCAAAGCGCTTGACGAGGGAGATAATTGTTTAGCTGTTTTCTCGATCTTGCGAAAGCATTTGACGCCGTCTCCCATCGTATTTTATCTGCTACACTCGAAAATGCTGGAATTCGCAATTTGTCCAAAAAAGGTTGATTATTTACCTTACTAACAGGACTCAGAAGACTAGACTAGGAGAGACGTTAAGTTCTCAAGCTACAATTAAATTTGGCGTACCACAAGGAAGCGAACTCGGCCCGTTGCTGTTTCTGCTATACATCGTCGACTTTGAAGGGGGCGAAGCTTTGATGCTTGCAGATGATACAGTGATTATCTTTAAAGGCAGATGATGGAAAGAGGCATATCTTAAGGCTGAACGCGATCTTTGCCGGGTACAGCACTGGCTCGATCACAACCTACTTACTTTGAATATAGCTGAAACAAAGTATATGACATTCACGATCAGAAACACCAATCTCCTCCAAGGTAGTGTACCAAACCTTCAATTACGCGACTGTGTACATGCTGACTACAATTGCCCTCATTGTCCATATACGACTGCCAATATGTACCTACATATTTGGTGGTGAACGGTTTCGTGCAGCTTGGGCCCCAAGATCCACTTTGTTCTCGGATCGGCTCAATTCACGATTCAGCTCTTATTCAGAAGCCTCCTCGTGTGAAAGGCTACCCCAGGTAAGACTCTCGTGTCTCAGGCCTCAAAGCCTGTGGACCGGTTTCTCCCGGAGGGATTGCATCTTGTCGCCACTGGACGGTTTGCGCACCGTGCGGTGAAGACTGTGAGGGACCACCTCTCACGAGACTCCTGCTTGTTCGGTGTGAGGTGGTGGTATCACCTTACGAGTTATCTCCGTATTGAAAGGCGGTTTTGAATGAAGTAGAAGGTATTTATTCATTGAAAGTTTGATATTGCCAGTTATAACGCTTCCCGAACAAGTTATGTTGACGCGAGTGTATAGATGCGCGACTGCGGTTACGAGGATATACGGATGAGGATTGTATGTGTGCTCCTAGTATCTTGTACTGGGCACGGCTCGAGTCTGTGGGATCACAGACTGATGCTTCGAGACTAGGGAGGATAAGGAAAGGAAACCAAGGAGCCGGATTCGTTGACACACCTCGTGAGAAGGGTACCGATTATGCCGTCGCAACCTTGGGGGAAGGTGATCACTCAGGGAATGATATGTGACCGAGAAGCCGGGACACCAAAGTGTGCCGTCGCTATCTGGAGACATGACCACTCGAGGAATGATAATTTGGTTGCTTTTTCGCCGGTTTATATAGGCCGATATATGATGCAATCCAAAATATTCCGAGTAAAAGAATTGTTTCATCGTGCTGATTCATGGCTGCACGGGTTAAAATAATACCTGAATTGTGTCAGTGTATTTCACTGGAAATCGATGCATTTGTTGATTGCATGTAATGGACTTAAGGTCCGTTACAAGCCTATCGGTTGTGCATTCTGACTAATTGCTGAAGGAGTCTGGAGACTATGAAAATACACTGACTTCTAAGCAGCGGGGGGTGGATGTCAACCTGTTGTCAATCCACTCTTGAAGTGACCTTGGGCCACTCGATCCCGTGCACTCGGTCCGCGCCCATTCCGGAGTATCTCAGCGTCAATCGGAAAACTACTTGTACATACTTTCATTGTGTCTATCATGGACTACATCGACTGTGTGAATGTCCCGTGTCTGTTGGAGGCATTTTGCACTGCGAGACAGTGAAAAATGCCTCCGTAAGAATTTGCTTTAGGATTCCCTAACGTCATCCAGTGTCACCAACATTAAAGCCCTGGCATACCTTACCAGAGCTTAGATGTTGAGTATGAGTAAAAGAAAGCAGCTCTACCTTGCGACCCATGTACTCAAGGTTACTACCTTATCAATAAACAGCCGCGAAATCTTTACTCCCATATGACCTGGTCCCGTAAACAACATTACCATTCAACACAGGCGCGTGAACAACTTGCCACATTCACAAAGCAACATTCACAAACACAAAGCCACAATGTTCCCGAGCAACAACTTTCTTTTATTATTCTTTCGTTGTATGATTGATTCCATCCCTTTTTTCCTTATATGTCCTTTTTTCCTTTTCCTTGTGCTCCCATTGGTTATAAGCTAGATATCACACAAAATGCCAGACAGAAATGTGCTATATTCAAAATGTTAAAGTTGAATATAACGAGAACTAAAGAGATGACATATGTTTCTTATAAATTCTAGTCTAGAAGTAAATAATGAGGAATCGATTAGTATCTATATCAATTATTGGTGTTTTTTTATTCTCGCGTTATAACTAAAGAACGTGTTACATAGGGGTAACATGAAGCAACTGATATCGCTAAATTTTCCCTTAGGGGTGTAAAGTAAATATGTATGGATGAAAGTATAAGGTAATTCAAAAATTTTTCTTCAGCGTCTCTCAAATTATAAATTTTTAAAAATTTCCAGAAATTGTGAACATTTACCAATTGTAGTAATAAAAACTTTTAAGGAATAATAGCGAAACATCCTAGCTAGCATCTAGTTGTAAATCATATAGTAGGTGTGAAAGTATTTCTTTAAAATGGCGTAAATATCATAAATATACCTTTACCATTTTAAAATTAATAAATAATAAATAATCGAAATCGTTTGTTATCATATTTAAAGCAGCTTTCTTTCAACCGCTAATTATTAAAATTGCATTAGAGAAGCATAGAGATTATGTATGGAGACATGGATGAGTAGGTCTATAGATTGGAATGTATCTGAAATATATATTTTCAGTAGTTTTCAATTTATAACTAATAAACAGAGACACACACGGGCAAATATTTAACATACTCTTAGGGATGCATAGAAATGAACACCGATATAAATAGGAAATGAAATGCAAACACTACCTTAGAAATGCAAACATTATCAAAACAAATAATAATATACTAGATGTTTTCGAACGCAAAATCTCTCAATTCATATGCATGGAAACCGGAAGAGCAAAGTAAACTTGAAAGGGGCAAATCTGTAATTAAATATTCTCGGAATCGCCAACTTTCACAGCGGTTGGTAGAGCAAAAACTCCCTCGCCTCACCTACTTAAATAAGCAGCTTACTATTCACTGACAAAGAGGAACGATCAGAAAATTCAATGCTGTTGGCAGAGACTTTGACGCGGGCAAGGCCGCGGGTACAGCTTGTATCTAATAAATTCATAAATATTGTGAAGCTTTCAATAGCAACTATCTAATGAGTGCAGAAAGACTGAATCCTCCCAAGCTTCAACGGGCTGCGACGACGGTGAGATGCATGGATATGTATGCTCTTCAAATCGTCTGTTGTGAAAGCAATACCTAAGATCAACCCTCGGTTTTTGTTCCATATACCTCCGAAAATGCACTAGAAGTCGTTACACTTAAAATACTCTTTAGAATATTTTGGGGTCATGGATGAGGACGGCGTTTGGAGAAACGAACTACCACATAAGTTAATAATCTGTATGGTGTATATTGTGTGAGATTCGAAAAACCGGAAGGCTCAGTTGGATAGGGCTTGTGAAAGGATGAAAACTGGACTGCTGTTAGAACTTATGTTCTGTAGTAAACTTTAATGCCTTGACAAGGTTGAACGACCAAATCTGCAATAGTTCTGTAGTTAAATCAATGTACGTGAAGCGAATACACGAAAAAAACGCAGAAATACGAATAAATGATTTTCGGCAATACCAAAACCCACCAGGAGTTGTACCGCTAATGATAATGATGGTAATACGTTTTCGACTGGTTTTGGAAAACACGATCGAAAGAGTTGTGAAGACGTACACTGCAGCAGTAATCACTCATAAGAAAAGTAGTGATAACTGCAGAAATAGAACGAAAAATCCAAAATCTGTTTTTAATGACAACCGTTGAAAGATAAAATGGTTAGCACCTCTTCTGTACGACTGTTAAACAAATCCTTGTTTTGCTCACAATAAAAGTAGCTTATTTCATACTTTCTTCTTCCTACACTTTCTCAGTAATAGTGTTAAAAGGTTAATGTCTATATAGAGCACTAGTTTGATGTCTTTAGTTCCTCTTAATCAAATCATATCAAGTTTATTATCTTCAAAACCTTATAAGTAGTTGTTTAACTATTATTTTAAGAAAAATATTTTAGGAAAATGCTATTACATGGCTAGATTATATTGTAATAAATAAAGTACAAAACCAGTGGCTACGGAATTAATATAAGTAGATAGGCGCATAAGATAAAAATTAAATTAAAAAAATACTAAAGGTTTCTGAAGACCCTTACCAACATACTTTATAATAATCATATTAGATACTTTTAAACTCATAATCAAATTATTATTTGACATGGTACAGTAAAAAAAAAATATAAATAAATTACTTGTAATATTCGGTCATAAAAATTATAATTTATCTTCCATTTCCCAGCAACATCCCTAGAAAATATTAAGCATTGAACCCACTTTGGACTGATCACTCCCGACTCGAGACGGCCTTTTTTTTATTGCCAAGAAAACTTGCTATGAGATTAGACGCAGAGGTAAATAATATTCTGAGCTGTGGAATATTCTCGTAGTACAGTCGACGAAATAACAAAAATATTAAATATGGCTAACAATCTTTTATTTAATATTTCATCATTAATTTTAATATTTATTTGGCCCACAATTCTATTTTTTTTAAATTCAGATTAAATTTTATCCAACAAGTACTCTAAGGTAGCGATGAATAATTATGAATTATCGACATAGAAAATATATTATACATATATTTACTATTTTCATTGTGCCTACGACATCGGGTTCAATTTCCTCAATTATGAGCACCAACTGAATGACGATGAGACGCAAATATTTCTATACTTTGATCTAGAAAACGCCACCTCTGCGATCCTAAATATCAAATAACATTTTTCTTATAATATTTATAAGACAGGTCCCGTCGGCATGACCTTCGAAAAAATCTTTCTATCGGTTAATCAATAATAAGTAATTGAGTCATGAATAAAGTTAATCATGATTGAATAAATCATGACTAAATCAATTAGTCGTTAATCGTCCAATCATCAATCTTCAATCATGACTAACTTACTCTTTAAATGCCACCGTACAAAAACTACCTGCAGAAAATAAAACCTTCTGAATTTGAAAACATTTCTACAGGTCTTACATTATATCGCTTGACGTTCGATTGGTAGTGTTATGCTGGAAAAGTGACAGAGATTCGTTTCTTTTCTGCTCTAACGTATTGGCCTGTCTCTCTCGCATGAACTAATACCGATTTTAGATCACGAAAAAAAGCAAACGGGCGCATTGAAAACGACTAAAACGATGCCGTCAATATCTGAAAATTATTACATACTTATTTTATACGTATTCACATCTATCTACTTGAATATAATATATTACTTTTATTTATTACATACTATGTATATATAACTAATAATACCGCAAGTTACGTAAACTACACTACATAGATATACATTAAGCTGACTTTAGTACAGGCGAGGTCTAGTTAGGTTGGCTTTATAATTAAAATAAATATAGATTTAACAAATAAATTTTAGTTTGAATTTAAGATGTCCCTCATCGATGTTTAGGTTGTGTTTTTTAATTATTCTTTATCTTCACCTGCTATAGAGTTAATAAACAAAAAAAATATTTAGGAAAGAAATATGAGAAACCAAGATTTAGAGAAGTGTCTCATTGATTGCGTAGTTTTCAGACGAGCATATATATATATATATATATATATATATATATATATATATATATATATATATATATATATATATATATATATATATATATATATATATATATATATATATATATATATATATATATATATATATATATATATATATATATATATATATATATATATATATATATATATCAAGCATTCCAACGAATTTCTAGATTTTGGTTCTTGTTGCCAAGAAAGACATTTTCTTTATGAGCAGAATAATATGTCGGTAATGTTCAGCTGCTTTACTGATCAGTTTCGAACTGATACGAACCGATCTTGGAATGCAGTGAACCTAAAAAGCAATTTAGATTCGTCCGCAGCAGAGCAAAGTCCTTCCGCTAAGTGCTCTTGTGGCCTCCCACATAAGTTAAAGTGAATTTAGTTACGACCCCGGCGGGTGGTGGAGTAAGCGGAGGGGAAGTGAGGAAAGGAGGGTCTCCTAATAAATTAAAATTTGCGCGATGGGGAAAACGTTCCCTATTACCTGGCGCACTGATGAAAATTTATAAAAGGTAAGCGGTTTTATAGGTACCGCGCTTCACGCGGCGGAAATTCGTTGAGAGATAGTGACATTCGCTGTTTAAAGGCTTCCCCGTCGAGCAATCAATTTGGGGGCTGTTTATAATACGCTTGGAGAGGCGGAGGATTTAATGATGCCTACATAGTAATATTTTAGGAAGTTGGTCAATGATAATGATGATAAAAATAACAATAATAATAATAAGCGCTTTATGCATAAGAAAAGGCGGGCTTATTGCATGCATGCAATATTTTAGAGCTAACTTGTATGGATTTCGAAAATACCAAAAAATGAACTCTTTGTAGGCGCCGAATATGCAACACAAACTAAACTAAATCCTATAATGACGCAAAGGTTTGAAATAGAGGAGAATGGGAAGGGCAAGGGAATTTAGGTGAAAGGTTTCAAACGCATCCTGTGTCTGTTTTTAAAACATGTTAAACTGGTCGCGGTTTTCACAATTTCCGGCAAAGCATTCCAAAGACGAGCTCCGTGCGCGATCAAAGAGAATGATAAGAAGTCACTGCTGTGACCAGGTATAGAGAGCAGCAGGTTATCTTCAGGTCTCAAAGGGCATCAATGAGCCGATAGTGCAGTAGATCTGGCGGTGTGGTCGGGAGCGACGCCCTCAAAGGTCCCGGAAAACAGCGTACTTTCACGTCTTTTTCTCCTGGGTCGACAGCTAATGAAACTTCCTTCTGAGCTCCGTGATGTGATGATTTTTTGTTATTGATCAGCTGCCTGATTTCCCGCAATTACTCTTAATTTGCAGCATTTGCATGTAGCTTATACTATTACAAAGGAGGATTTTAATGAAATTTTCGTAAGATTCTACCTTAGGGACTAATTGAAAAACTCACAAAATGATCGCGAGCTACATGCTTCATGCAGCTTCCCACCGTCAGAGTGGGATACGCACTAATATGCAACGCTGACTCATTACAGTAAATTAGACGTCTTCCACATGAGGTGCCTCCGAAGTATCCTGAGGATAACATGGGAAGACCGTGTGTTAAACACAGAAGTGTTACGACGGACGAAAATGCAGGGCATGGAAGCTATGCTCATGAAAGCTCAGCTGAGATGGTGCGGGCATGTAATGCTTATTAAAGACGATCGCCTCCCGAAAGCCGTGTTTTATGCCCAACTCTCAAAAGGCGCACGCAAAGTCGGCGGACAGCACCTACGCTATAAACATGTCTTAAAAAGGCACCTAACCGCCAGTGGTATTCCACCTGAGAGCTGGGAGAAGGCTGCTCACAAACGCAGCGAGTGGCGCTCCACGGTGATCATAAAACATAAAGAGTTTGAGGAAGCCCGGTTTGAAAACCTCGACTCGAACCGCCAACAGCGCAAAACTCGTCCGAAGCCCACTTACACGTACACTTACAACAACTGCGGTGAACTCTACTGTAGTCGTTGTAATCGGACCTTTAAAAACAAACTGGGATTCACGAGTCACTTCCGCGCGCATATTCGAAGAAGTCCTGCCAACCAAGAGGACGCCGTCGTCAGATCATGATGAGGAGGACATCATCATCAATACAGTAACATGCATTTTATATACATACTAAAATATAGTGGGTCGGACTACAAGCCAACGGTCTTTCACGGCGGGTTTAGATGCCAACCGCGTCCGCCACTACCTCTTCTTTCTCTTCAGGGGCTAGCTTCTATCATAACTATTGCAACTTTAGATGTGAAAATTAATCTGAGCCTTCTGAAATCACATTGACGACATCGATTCCAAATCAAGATGGAATATTATACTTCTGTTTCAGGGAGTAGCTGAAAAGCAAAATAAGGATCCTGTCACCGCCATCACCAACGTATTGAGAACGAATCTGCAATGTCTTGATATTACCAGCAGTCATGTTATCAATTTTGCATATTGTGTAGGTTGGCCTAAACCTTCCGACGATAAACATCGCCCAATCGCCGTTTGCTTCATTATTTCGCACTTGCGCGTTCGATTGTGGACAAAAAACCTTGATAGCCTCCAAATTGCTGATATCACAATGTCCAACAATAACAAGATGAAAGGATTTTTCCTCATGTAAGGCAATATTTTCAACACAATAAATGCTGTTCATCTCGGGGAACAACTGCAGTGAAATATTTCGATGACACTGTTGCGATTTATTTCAATAGAGCCGATTGCGCACATGTCCACTTTCAAGTAGCAGGACTTCGACTCCTGAAACGCGTTTGCACACGCCGCATGGGAACAAAAATCTACATCCACGAAATGCACCATTCACCAAACAGCACCGAAACTAAAACAACCATGATCATTGAGATGGACATCCTTTAAAAGAAAATGCCGGTTGACATGCTTTTTTTTAGATTGACGCTGTAGATGAATCTTACCGTTCACTTTTACCTCCTTCTTAATGCCCTATTGATTTGAAATTTAGCACACTTGAGTAATTCTGGTGACAATGTGGCACCATCAAGCTTGTAAGTTATGGAGGTGGGAGGTGGTCATAGGAACTTCTCAATGGTTACCGATTAACACACTAAATTTGGGTTCGTTGAACGTGTCCCAATGAGTTCCTTTTGTTTCATATGGTGGTGACATTTTTAAACTCATGAATCATTTATTTAACAGCGAATCATGACCGACATATTTTCCTATACTATACGATAGACTGTATAATAATATGTATGGCGTTAACAGAACGACTATCCGTGCGAGTGCCTTGTCGAATCACGCGAGATCCTCTTTCCCTTCAATTACTTAGGTTATATATATATATATATATATATATATATATATATATATATATATATATATATATATATATATATATATATATATATATATATATATATATATATATATATATACTAGATAGCAATACTACTCACCGACTCCGACACGATACGTTTGCCTGTCACATTTAACAGGAGATTCAATGACACCAACTTATTTTCTTCACACGAAATGCCTTTCTCCGTTCGGTCAAAACAAAATTAAGGAATACTAATTAAGTTGAATTTTTCTTTATGCATATGACAAAAAAAGCGTTAAGCATGGAGCGTTAATGTATGCAATGTATTCAATGCAATATGATACACATTTTTTAGACATGCAATATTTACTATGGAATTGTGCTAATTATAAGTTTTGACGTGTTATTACGTTTTGCAAAAATATAATTAATTAAAAATCCTCTATAAGGGCCATACGGGAGTCACAAGAACATGCAAGATTACATAGATTGCATTGGTATATGTTAAAAAACTCTTTATCTATGTTGTATAAGGTGTTAGGATTGCACACTCTCCTACCTCCTTGAAATAAGGGCCTTATTATTATTACAATTAAACTTGTATTATCAAATTTATCAAAATACATGAAATTGTTATATATCTGCTTTAACAGTGAAACATGTTTACGAATTATTAGAGTAACCCAAGATTCCCGCAGAGAAAAGCAATCATGAGGTGCGAAAGCACTTTTACTAGAGTGTAAATCATCTTAAAACAACAAGGAAAATAATAAAGTTAGCGAGAAAGAATAAAATTGTGAACGTCGGACGTTGAAAGTTTCTTCGGTCATTTATCAAATGTTATTTGCTGAAGTATAATCCAGCATTTTACTTACGCTGTACGAAGTTTTAACTCAGAGTTGTTTGTTTTTTTCTGTAACAGAGTGACCATATTCGCACCATCATCAAAGCCAGAGGAATCAGTTACCCCAACCTCAACGGAAAAACCTTCGCTGTCTTCAGAGTGGATAACCGACACCATCTCATTTCTCTAGTGTCCATGATGGACCCGTCTCCGGATTGGATTGTGGGTGTATCTGGCCTGGAACTATGTTTGAAGAACTGCTCCTGGGTGGAGTCCAAAGTGATCAATCTATATCCATGGGATGCTGGGACCGACAGCGGACCGACCTATTTGGTGAGCTTTGATTTTGTAACTTTAAAAAAACTTAATAGAAAGAAACGATAACATTATATAATATTAGCAAAGTGCCCGTACTTAGGGTAAATATTTAGAAACCAAAGTTTCCAGCACTCTTTCATGGTATTTATTTAATAACACGCTTCGAAAATGATTTTTTAAAAAATAATAAATGCGTTTATCTTTATTCCTTCGATGAATACATACCAAAACGAAATTTAATGCCGAGTTTCAGGTGTCTTACTTCCAGCCGTTTCGGCTCGGTGTTGTTCATGCCAGTCAGTCAGGATATTGCATTTTGTTATTATAGGCATTTAAATCGGTAAGTAATTTTTTAAGACATTTTAATTTTGTACACACATTTCATAAATATTTTTTTCGAGAAATAAAAGCGCAGTATTCTTAATTTCAAAGATACAATAATATGTATTATTCTTGCTCCGCGCACGCGACCCGTACTTTGAAAACCCCTGCGGTACAGTAAACAAGATTACTTCTCCGCATGTGTGGGCAGCTGCGCTCTAGGTCCATGAGTTATTTACCATTCTGTAAGAATTTTCAAGCGGCGTTCGGCTATTTTCCAATCGTTGAAATTTATTGTTCACCGACCAATAAAAAAAGTCCCCGCGGACGGCGAAGTACTATCAAGCAATATTTTTAAGCGCTCGACTGTGGAGCTGGATACACACATGCCTAAAATTCCAATTATATTATGAGTGGTTTGAGGACTTATAGTTGATTGTTATAAGCGTTCCTTCTATGTTTATTTAAAGATATCAAATGTTGTGCTGACTATTTCTTTCTGCTGTAGATATACTTAACCCTTGGAGTAAATGGGTATTTTTATGGATGCATCTGTCTCTTTTGCAGGATTTTCGGCGACATCGACCTTAAAGTACTATAATTACGAAACTACTACACCAATCATAAAAAGAACAACTGCACAATGATTGCATTGAAATTTCGAATATAGAATATTGAAATATCATTTTGTAAAACAATTAGATAATTATGAATAAATATGAGAACGTCAAAGAAGTGAAAAAAACGCGGAACCAGATCTGGTCGTATCATACTCAACGGATAATTGTTTCAGAACCAGATTTGGTCGTATCATACTCAAGGGGTAGTTCGTTTTATCGTTAGTTCACGATTCACGATTGGTCACCGGATTCTATCGTTTTTTGGTACTCACTTTTATGGGTCATCGTGGCTCTTCGCCGATGATGTCATTTGCAGCTGAGGTAGTTACCGTAGCCAAAACCGCGTTTTTATTTAATATAAGAATACTTTATTATTATGAATGTTTAAAGATAGTTGTATGTTTGAGTATGCATGGCTTGCAAACATGTCATACTGAAACACTGCTGACTTAAACATGCATAGAAACAAAAAATTACACACGAAATTTAACCGAAAAATAAACAAATAATTTATAGCATGAAATTTATATTTTATTTATTTTAAACAACATGATTTACAGACGAATGGCTATGATATTCGGTATACAGTACAATAATACGTGCAGGAAAAACAAGTTGAACCCATAGCCGTTGGCTCATCGCATACCTAACTGAGCAAGAACGCCCGTATCTAGGGATGCTGATATTAGACTTCGCATATTGCGAGCTGACATATATGACGTTCGGTTATATAATTATTATTGGTATAAAGTTCAAAACATTCATTCTTGCATAATACAAATACACAAGCACAAAGAGTTATACCAACATACAAAAAAAAAATGTAGTAAGAAATTATTATTAAACCCAACACCAATATAAAATAATACATAAATACAATGAACACATATTTAACATAAATATACATATTAATATAAAATACTAATATATACAAAATGTACACAAATAAATTAAATTGAAATACCTCTAGTCTTAAATCTCACATATACGTCTATTATATTTATAAATAAAAAAATAAAAAAATCTAAGTGGATTTTATTTATTAATTTTACCTAATCAAAAATTCTGTTAAATTCCGTTTTGTCATAGAGTGTTTGTCATTTAACAATCAAGCTTTTGTACATATGTAGACTGACACACAAATCTACATCTGGTGCCGTCGAAACTAACCCATTTAAGTAGCGCAGCGCACACGCTAACACCTGCACAATCCATTGGTGCGCGAGAAAGGTTCCGCGAACAGATGGTGCGATCGAGCATGATGATAATTACCGGCTCGGCGGCTACAAACAAACTCCACGCGGTTCCTGTGATGTTTGTCTGCTGATAGTTAGGGGTGTATTTTAATGAATGCTGAGTAGTTAGCTATGCTACATTGTGACGTTATTTCCGATAGCGGCACGACTAGATACTGAAATTTATACACTTTATATACATATGGTAACAATATTTTGATAGTTCCTGTTCACTAGTTTTCGTTAGTAAGAAACGGCAGAAACTATGGAACTAACGATAAACTATGGAGTTATGTGGGCCACCAGCTTCACAACTGTCTAAGCGCCCGCTGTAATTTCGACATTCGAGAGAAATTTATGAGCTCCCGGTCCCCCGCTTGTAGACCTTTACGCGGTGCAGAGTGGAAAGGCTCTTCCTGCGACTGGACATTTTGTGTAATTTTACAGATATTGAAATATTTGCGCTCCGACCGAGCTTCGATACCCTGAGAGGCATAATTGACTGTTCCTGCAACTAATGTTAATGCATCTTTTTTTTAATATCCATCTCAAATTTTCATCGATATGTTAGGGCCCCTTTTTAAAATTCGTCAACGGCGCTAAAAACATACGGGACCTCCGTTATTGAAGAATAACAATTTTTCCTAAATATATTGTGGATGAATATCTCGAGACGTTTCTTTCGTTTTTGTTTCTTTCTTTCTTCGATCGGCAGCTAATGACACATGTGCAGTTGTGTCACTAAGACCCAAATTTCGTTTTTAGGGTCTGCTCAACTTGTTGTGCAGTGTGCAGCTCATATGCAGTGGCCTCCTCGAATGAGTGCCTACCCCAGGAAGGACTCTGTGTCCCAGGATATCATGCTGGTGGATCAGTTTGCCCTGGGGGATCGGCCCTCGGCGCCATGATGTCCAAAATGCCACTGCTGGGCGTTCGTGTGCATACTGTGAGGCGTCAGTCTACTGCCAATCAAATGTTGCGCTCCGGCAGATAACTGGAGGAGTCTGCAAACGACGTACGGCTTCCTAAGCAGCGAGGGGTGAATGTTGACCTCTCGTCTTCGACTCTTAAAATGAGCACTTGGCTACCTGATCCTGAGTTCAGAGCGGGGTAATAGATGTCATGGTCCGCGATAGGTTCAAACCGAATCGCCGCTGCACATAAGGCGGCTCTCGAACCCGTAACCAGTTGGGAAACCGAAGAAATCCGCCGTAATTGGTAGCGAAGTCGCTTGGTCTGCCCACGGGGTAACTACTTGGTACCGGGCGGTAAGGGTTGGACTTTCGCGGGCTAGTCAGCGGAGCTAGATAGTGGCTTGTCATTGTCTAAAGTCTTCTACGCTCATTATATGACTAAAAGAACGATCAAATCTCATTACACCACCGAGTTCGCCCGTTGTAGTCGAAACTTTTCAGATGTTTATTTTTTTATTTTTTATTACCCCTTATGATTGTTTTACAAAAATATCCAAACTTTTTTAAGATAGGTTATTGCAATTTTATTTGATTTATGAAGGATAATAGTCATCCGCGGAAGTCTCTGAATAAGTATTTAATTGTGATTTTCGATTTTCAATATATTCGTTATTCTAGATGTATTTTAATATGAATATAGAAACACTCATAGAAACACTTATATGAATATAGAAACACACAAAATGCATTATCTGCAATGCTTGTTATTAGAGAATAAAGAATATTTATGTCCACCATAGAACGGGCTTGTCCCAGTTGGGTGACAGAATCAAATAAGCAAAAGGTTAATGTTTCGCCATTCGGTTCCTGTTATTTTTGTAGGCGAAATCAATATTTTATAGTAAATAATTCTTAAATAAATAAATAAATAAATAAATAAATAAAATAAATAAATCATTACAATTGTTTAGGAATATCTAAGTATATTAAATTATTCCTCAATTAGTTTTACGATTTTTTTCAATTAACGAAATAAAAACTGTAACATAACAATCAACAAAAAAAAAGAATAGATAACAAAATAATAGAAAGATAACACTTTAAAAAATATTATTACTGTCGGTTTCAATCTACAATATATATTTTTTGTTCACAGTCGCCAGATCAACCGACAACACCCAGGGACTTTATCAAGCGAATTCGAACCAATTTTCCGAACGATCCAAGATCCCCCTTCTACGATACCAGCGGCACTGAAATGAAGCCCTTAGCCAGGCTTTATCTGTCACGACAGAGGCTATACGAGAAGACGTGTGATCCATCTATAGCTGGAAATCGAGGAGGTATGTATAGAAATAGAAGTTAGGAAGACTATGCATTTTTAATCTCTTATTCTGGGTATCGAGAATGAATAGTCATGTATGTGCCTACATGCTACGGCATTTAATAAAAAGATACCTATAATGAGTATGATCAGATCACCTTTTATTGAATTTTCTTTTATTTATCGACAAAGCCACTTTTTAGGTCTATTATACACTTGATATATATTTTTTCTGAACATAAAATAACGTTCCTAAAAAAACTCTTCATCCTGACCACCTAAAAATTCTTGAACTGCGGCTACTATCGCGTCATAATATTCAAATTGTCGACCTCTCAGATGTTCCTATAATATCTGAAATATATATAAATCACTAGAGGCAAGTTTGGGTGAGTATGGAGGATGTCCCAGTAAATATAAAATAATAACTTTCAGTGAAATATTTTATGAAATATCCTATGAATCCTATGGTCGGAGGACATGTCCTATGAATAGAATAGAATAGAATATAATAACGTTATTATGTTATAAAAACATAACAACGAATATTACACTGATTTTATTAAAAATACAATGTATGCACAAATGGCGGACTTATCGCTATAGCGATATCTTACCGTCAACCATTATGAAAAATCACAAATGATAAATAGCAATGTAGTCTGCCTTCACAATGCATATTGACAATTGCTCTATTGCGTATTGTAAAGATAAGTACATTGGGTTTAGTTACATCACAAAAGCAATAATCCTTTTTTTTGACATACGAAATATCAACGACTATATGTTATAAATGGGATAGAAACGAATTTACCGCGTGAAGTTTGTAGCACCCGACGTTTCGGTGACGTTGCAGCCGCCGTTGTCCAGGGTAGTTGAACAATTCTACTTTCCTCGCATGATCCGGGAAGCCATTGAAATAAGAAAAACCCCAAACTTCAATAGAGACGAGACGGTTACAAACTCTCTTCTACGTGGAACCCTCTTCTTAAAATGTTCCTGTCGCCGAACTCCGAACACAAGGACGTAAGACATGATACAGTGAATGTTGTGTGCAAGACGGATTTTCGAAATTCGCGCGCTTCGAGCCCGGCCCCCCACCACCGTTATAACCTACGCAGTGGCGGCAGCGGTATGCGGTCTATCCGCGAAACAACGGATTGACAGCTCTTTCAGTCTACCCTGGACAACGGCGGCTGCAACGTCACCGAAACGTCGGGTGCTACAAATTTCACGCGGTAAATTCGTTTCTATCCTATTTATAATGTCAAACAACCGCGATAGTCTTCTACTATATTTAGTAATCAGTATTATTTTTTTTCATTCAGAATATACAATAAAAGCATGAATTATCAATTAAAGCTATTTATCAATTTGACAATAGCGTTGACTAAAGTACAAATAAAATAAAAAAAATACAACTGAATCCATGTACATGAGTATACATATAAAATAGATATTTATTATAAGAATATTATTAGTCATCTTAGGCACTCTATACATATGTTGTTTTACTTAATAATTATCATTATTTTGGATCAGCCCTCGTATACATGATATTGCTTGTACATGTACATACCTCCACGCCTAGATTGCGGTGGTTAAGGAATTTTTAATTAAACGATAATATTATATTATACGCATGGAAGCTCAGCTTGTACGAGCCCTCCACATCAAGGTTGGAATTTACTCATATTATTATGTTGCGTATGTTACGGGTAATTGCATAATCGCGTTTCTGGAACCGTTATCAATATTTAGTGGTGTCTGCCTGGCTGCTTTATTTAGGATGCGGGTAGAAATGTACACAATTTGAATTATTTAGTTAACACTGGCCTTGCTGCGTCGCTGCTCAACTCGAATGCTGAAAATATGATATAGGTATACCTACTAGACTAGAGTAATGGCACTAGAATTTACAGGGCAACTTTATACCTGTATTATCCGCTGGAAAGCTAATACCACCGGACGGTGGTTTTTCCGTAACGACAAATCGCTGACGGCCGATCTCCGTATTTATGCAATTTTTTCTCTAAAATTATTTAACAAAAACTGTAAAAGTAATAGTGAGAAGCTATACACGGCCCACATAGCAATTCCAGGACAACCAAAGGCAATCTATATATCGGAGAACTTGACACGACGTACAAAATATCTCTTTATGGCCGCTAAAAAGTTCGCTAAAGAAAGGCGCTTCTCCTTCTGCTGGTGCAAAGGGGGCTGCGTCTTTCTGAAGAGGCAAGAGGGTTCAAAGTTATTTCGTGTGCGAAGCGAAGACACGTTTGCCCAAATTGACTAACCGTTGCCCTTCTTCGACTAAGGCCATACTCTTTCTGTTTTTTTATTCGATTCGATCAAAACTAGTTCATGTTGTATTTGTTATTATAGTAAATTTCGTAAGTTGTATGTATCTTTTGCTATATTTAATATTCCATTTATTTATTATTATATCTATATATATACGATACGTGATATTATTTATATATTATTATATTATACCTCAGTGGAAATTTTATGTTGTAATATGTTTTCCTCAAAATGACTGAGGTGCTAAACTCCTTGTATGACTTTAAACAAATTACCTGCGAGGAATTTGATTGCCTGAATAGTTGTAAAAGCTATATAATGGCAACCGACGGTATTAATATTTTGACATTAAATATACGCAGTATAAATAAAAATTTCGATAATTTTATGACGCTTCTACATCGTTTCGATAACTTATTCGATATTTTAATCTTAACAGAATGTTGGATCAGTGATTCGTATTTGCCAAAAACACTAAATGGGTTCATTTGTTAGAATACCAAATGCGTTAGGCTGCAAAATGACGGGATAGTCGTTTACATTAAAAGTGAGCTAGGAGGAATAGTTACGGAAAAACTTGTAGATGATGCCAACTGTCTCTCCTTATCGCTGGAAGGTAAAAATAATATTATTATTCTAGCAATATACAGATCTCCTAGCAAGTCAAATATAACGCCTTTTTTGGAGTCCCTGGATAAGCTATTGTGTAATTATTCTACAGTGTCTAATTTAATTTTAACAGGTGACCTAAATATTAATATCATTAATGAGAAACATCGTCAGGTGGATGACTACCTGAATATGCTAGCTCATCATGGTCTAAATGCAGCCATAGAGAAGCCAACCAGAATTGCTGACAATTATGCAAGCTGCATCGATCATTTTATGATCAAGGCTAAACTGTCAATTAAATCTTTTGTATATGAGGCTTGTATTACGGATCATTTTGCAATAGGTATTTGTATATCAAAGACCAAATCGAAACCATGTAGTCGAAATACCACAAAGACAATCATCGACAAAGATTTATTTACGGATATAATTAAAACTACTGATTGGAGTCACATTCTTGCAACATCCGACACTAATCTGGCAGCGGAATACTTCCTAAATAAAGTCACTTGCGCCATTAAACATGCTTCCAAGGAAAAACATATTAAAATTAGTAGAGCAAAATTAAAAATCAAACCATGGATATCAGACGGTCTCTTATCAAGTCTAAGAAAACGCGACAAAATCCACAAAAGCGTGAAAAAAAATCCTAATGATTTACAGCTACTCGCCTATTATAAAACCTATCGCAATACGTGCAAAAGGCTCATAAAACAAACTAAATATGACTACTACAAAAACTTGCTTAATGAAGTCAATGGAGACAAAAAAAAGACATGGGAAATAATAAAAAACATAGCTTTCGGAAAAAAAGAAAATTCAAAAATTAAGGCTGTTAAAATCGGTCAAGAAATCACAAATGTCGATCAGTATCCGCAAGTCACATTAAATTTTATAAATCAGTATTTTGCTACTGTAGGAGAAAAACTGGCAAAGCATATACTCCGGGATATTGATTCGACGGAGGATATTTTATCGAACTCATTAAATAGCGAGAAAAAAAGTACATTATCATTCCACTTTACTCCTACTGATACAAGCGAGGTTAGGAAAACAATTAGGAACTTAAAAAAATGTGCCCCAGGCTGTGATGAAATTCCTAGTGACCTCCTGAAATATGCGGAGGACTGGATTGCAGAGCCTATCGTTCACATAATTAATCTAAGTTTTAAAACTGGAGTTTTTCCCCAATGCTTTAAGAAGGCAAAAGTTATACCAATCTTTAAGTCTGGTAGTAGTGATGAAATTAGCAACTATCGGCCTATCTCCTTGCTTAGCGTGTTTTCAAAAATCATCGAAAAAATTGCTAAGTCACGGCTTGTTAAATTCTTTGACTCAGAGGGACTTTTCTCTGATCATCAATACGGCTTTAGACAAGGTCGAGGGACAAATGATGCCATTAATTTCGTTACTCAATCGGTAGCTAAGAGTATTGACCAAGGGAAAAAAGCCATGGCAATTTTCCTCGATCTGTCTAAAGCATTTGATACTGTTTCACATGCGATACTTAAAAAAAAGCTCTTTGGATATGGTATACAGGGATGCTCGAATAAATGGATAGAAAGTTATTTGAAGGATAGGTCACAGATTTTAGTGATTGACGGCAAAGAAAGTGACAGTGCCGAAATATCCTTTGGTGTGCCTCAAGGCAGCGTACTTGGCCCTATTCTCTTTCTGATGTACGTCAATGATTTGTGTGAATTGCCTCTTGGCGATAATGCAAGAATTGTCTCCTTTGCTGATGACACGGTTATCCTCGTTGAAGTAGAAACATGGGCTGAGGTACTAGTAAAGGCACAAAATAGTCTGGACAGTGTGAAAGCATGGCTTGATAGACATGTCCTAACTCTGAATGCCTCAAAAAGCAATTTCATTGTGTTTGGATTACGTCCTGTAGTCATCACACCTCCTCCATCATTGACAATCCACTCTTACCACTGTAATAGGCAACCATCCTGCGCTTGTTACCATATCCAAGAAAAAACCGAAGTCAAGTATCTGGGTGTCCTAATAGACTCTAAATTGAGCTGGGATAACCAATTATTACAACTCTCTTCGAGGTCTCGGAAACTAGTTTTCGTCTTTAGAGAATTACGCAACGTCCTTTCTAAGAACTCCCTAAATATGGTTTATATGGCCCTGTGTCAGGGTTTATGGGTACACGGAATAATAGCTTGGGGAGCATGTGTAAAATCTGTCTTGGATCCTCTAGTGAAAGCCCAAAAGCTTTTGTTGAGGGTAATCAATAGAAGGCCCCCACGATATGACTCCAACATGCTATTCAAAGAAAGTAATGTGTTAGA
The DNA here is from genome assembly GCA_944548615.1 of Micropterix aruncella. Classification (NCBI taxonomy): domain Eukaryota; kingdom Metazoa; phylum Arthropoda; class Insecta; order Lepidoptera; family Micropterigidae; genus Micropterix; species Micropterix aruncella. The sequence goes on from OX155950.1 coordinate 7,274,082, forward strand.
TATACGCCAGCTGTTTGTGAAACAGTCACTCATGTTCTTCCATCGAACCTCAGATAAACGACTACGAAGCCAGCAACACCGAACTACAAGAGCATCTGCAGGTCTGAATTATGCCGTTCCCCGAGTTAATTCTTCATTTGCCCAAAGACAATTCAACTATATAGCACCTAAAATATTCAACCGTCTTGATGACAAAATAAAGGAGATAGAAAATACCATTTTATTCAAAAAAAATATTAAAAAATGGCTTGACGACATAGGTCGTTCAAGGACAGAGAAAGAACTGCTGCAAGTCATATCCTTAAAATATATATATATTTCTGCATAACTTTACTATTATACTATATAATATGATATAAGATATTAAACAAAATGTACTATATTGTAATATAATGCAAAAGAATAATACTATAATATATTTAGATCGTTATATTTATATATTTGTGTATGTATGTATATGTATGTGTGTATGTGTATATGTATCTATATGAGACCTACGTCAGTTAGGCTTCTCCACCTAAGTCAGAAAGTAAGTCGTATGCCCAGATACAGGCTATATTTGGCCTAGTTGGGTATACGTTGAGCATGGTCATGTGAATGTGGGCCGTTGTTTCTTCGCACCATTACTTGTTATGACCATTTTTATGCGTTTTATAATTATGTTTGATACAAATAAATAAAAAATAATAATAAAAAAAAAAAATGTTATTATATGCGAAAAAGTCTATCTAGTTTCTATATATTATGTTCATCGACATGCAGGTTAAGCGGCTTAACTGATTAACTTGACATTTTGACTTAAAATGTGAGACATAGACTGCTGAGGTGTTAAGGTGTAATTCATAAAAAGTTCAAAAAATTTGGTAAACGTTCAAAAATGTTCGAAAATTCAAAAGTTCAAAAATATGCCGTACGTACATAGTTACACTCTTGAAATTTGGGGTCAAGTAAGAAATGTGATTCATGAAAAGTTTTTTTTTTCATAAACGACAAACGAATACCAAAACTTTAATACTGTGTAAATATATCTTGAATTCTATGTAAATATATATAGAATCCTGATGTGTCAAGTAATCGGTTAATTCGTTAAAAAAAAACAAAGAATTGTCATTTAAAAAAAGTACAAACGACAAATCTGTTATCAATATCTTCGCTAACATCTTGCAAACAGTACTTCATCGAATCTGGTATCATGACTTTGTATGCCGCGTATAATATACCAAAACATCATGTATACGAGAAAAAATATCGAGACTACCTCAACTAACTCAAATATTCATTCGCATAGTACGCGAAATAAAGAGGACTTGCGTCATTTTAAGGTGCGACTGAGTAAGGTTCGGAATAGCTTTCTCTGCCAATGTTACTTATTCTACAACAAACTTCCATTACACATCAGAGGCCTCGGGGAGGTTCACTTTAAGAAAAAGGTACAGGGTATTTTGACTAAAAACCCCATTTATAGCATTGAGGATTTCGACAATATCAATTTTTCGAAGCTCTATTGACTTACTTGATTATTATTATTCCTTATTCTTTCTATTATTGACTATTTTACAATTGCGTTTTTTTTTCTTCTTCTAACTATTGGCTATTGACTATAATTATTATTACTGATTTGTTTGTGTTTTTTCTTTAAAATATCTTCCTGTATGATAATTTGTGAAATTATCCTATATTTATTTAGCACTATTGTCGACATGAAAATTTTACGAAATTATGTAAGAATTTTGATTGAAAATATTGGAAAAAGTTGTTTCCTCTATATAACCTAGAAAATACCTTGCAATACCGACATTCATATCTTATACCTTAATAGGTATTTATTTAAATAATATACTTGTTATTTTCATTAGTTTTGACATAGCCAAGTGTAGGAATTCTATCAACTAATTTGAAAAAAAAAAAAAAAAAAACGAATACTAAAACTTTTATATTGATATGTGCTCTGCGGGCACGGCCTACCCCTTGATTTTTTTAAATATTTGAGTCCTGATGGATCAAGTAAGCGGCGTAATTCATAAATAGTTGAAAAAATCTAAAGGTTTTTAGTTCAAAAATGTAGAAACGACAAATGTCATTGAATACTTCTACAATTTTCATTCGGTAGCATTCTAATGAAGCATGTTTTCATTTTTTTTGTATTGCATCGCACCGATACAGCATTAAATTCCTGACTCATGTTATAGCAATACAAAATAAAACCCGAACCTACCAGCTTTCAGTCGGCTTTCAGCCGGGCTGCAGCGCGGAATGAAATTGAAAAGCGTCTCTTTGCATTGTTCCCTTGAAAAATGAATGCGCCCCGTGTTTGTTCAAACAGCGCGCCGTACATGGCTCACCTCTTCACTCCGTATGATTCGAGAGAAATTCCATTACTGCATTTCAGCGTGCAGCGGCACAAGAACCACTCCGCGCCGTTTCCGAGATATCCTTTTATATTACGTCCGATCTTCCGATTCTATTACGGCAATCTAAAGGAATTTTTCGAGACCGACAACTGGAGATCAGAATAGTAAAATATAATTGTGTATTTAATATAGAGACCGATTCATATGGTGACAGTTACTAACTTAAAATTCATAATAATATAATAGACAACATTTAAAAAAAAACCGACTGCATTTTTTATAAGTGCAGCAGCCATGTTATGGGGATACTTAGAGCGGGCTATCATAATTTATTTTTATGTATTTATTTATTTATTTATTTGTTACATAAACATTCAAACGCAATAGCACAAAATAAATATAATGTACTATCCAGCAAATACCGCTATATGCTTCTAAATTTAGGCATACATCTGTCTGTGCCCAGGCCAAATTATGCATAAATTATATGTTAAAGTGCATAAAATTATTCCTTATGTGCCAAGTAAAGTGAAACCGAGCCCGCCTTGCTAGGCACTCCTGTGATAAGGCGAGCTCTTTTCCTGAGTCTTATTGGAGTGCCACGGTTGTGTCAGTAAAAATAACAAATTAAATTTTGTATATATATATATATATATATATATATATATATATATATATATATATATATATATATATATATATATATATATATATATATATATATATATATATATATATATATATATATATATATATATATATATATATATATATATATATATATATATATATATATATATATATATATATATATATATATATATATATATATATATATATACATATATTACCTAATAATTTTAACCGCAGATCATATCAAATATAATGCGATACCGCCATTTTGCCGTTCCGACGGCTGCCGTGCGCATTCCTACGAACTTCGTTTTTATTATTGTAATATTGCCCAGCATAATGAAGGTACGCAAATAATTACGTATCCGACCCGAAGTCTCATAGATTGACGATTTTCAGGGGTTCATAATTGGCGTTATTATATCGAATATGAAATTAATCATGCGGATATTTTTTTTCCTATAAAAGTAGTCTTCTAAGTAAAAATTAACCTAAAAATTATGTAAATATGTACTTTATTTAAATTAAATTATTTTACAAGACATTAAAGAAAGTGTATATTACTATTGGATATATAATTTATATTACTGGAAATTAAATTAAATTTTATTACTTTGTATACCAGAAATTTTGGAAATAAATATATACACACTCATACATATATATTTAGACATGCTTATTGAGATTACAAATTGCGAGTGCACTTCTAACTTACTCAAATTAATTAAAATGTATACAAAAATAAAATAAAAATATAAATAGAAGTCTAATACTTTGCAATTTCTTATTCTTCAAAATGGAAAAAGAGCTTTTGTACCCTCTCTTTACCCATATTTAGAAGCCATGTATGAATTTCTTTCTTTAAAATAATGTTGCTTTTTAAAGCTTTATTACGTTTTTCAACTATATTGTAGGCTCGATGAGCTATAAAAAGATATATATTAGATATATAAATAGATATATATATATATAATTGAATGCGTATACTAAATTTTGTGTCTGTCCTCTTGATCATTGAGGAGTTCCCTTGTTAAAAGAGAACCCTGGGTGCCGCAGTCATGTCTTGGTGAAACTTAGACGGAGGGCTGTCGTAATTGAATGCATATAAAAAAAAACGTGTATGTGCTGTTGACCGTCATGGAGTCCCCTCGTCGGGAGCCATCCATGTGTGCAGCAGCCATGTCATGGGGTAAATTAGAATAGGCTATCAAACTGAATGAGTATACAAAATATCGTGTCTACGAAGTATACAAAATTTCGAGGAGTCCCCTCGTCGGTAGGTAGCCAACCCAGAGTGTAGAATTAGGTCATTCTAACCATAAAAAATGCATTGTCATCGGAATGACATATTATCATATTATAATATTTAAGGAGTTCCCACAATCTCTCATGGATCCCATCATCACAACAGGATTTTGATAAAAATTGAACCAATATGTAAGTATATCGTTTCAATTAAACAACGATTTTCCAAATCGGTTCATAAATGGCAGAGTTCTGAGGAAACAAACATTTAAAAAAAGATACAACCGAATTGATAACCTTCTCGTTTTTTTGAAGTCGGTTAACAAGATCAAAAAAATAAGAAGCGTTCCTGGTATTTAATATTCATTATTAATATGGTAATTATTTAACTTACATCCATTCTTAGCCCGTTGAGTATGAGTCAACCAAATCTGGTCGCGAAACAATTATCCGTTGAGTACGAGTCGACCAAATCTGGTCGCGCGTTTTTTTCACTTCTTTGACGTTCTCATATTTATTCATAACTAGATGACCCGGTGAACTTTGTACCACCTAAAATTGATTTGATTGTAACTATTAATAAGCGTTTATTGATCCTAATCAACCTTCCAAATCAAATTCATTGAAATCTATAATATGGCCGAATCATGTACGGTTTGAGTTTCGTTTGGTGATTAAATGGAAGTCGTTTGTAATTAAAATAAATTCAATGTATTTAATTCACATGCTGAAATATAAATGCTTTTTCGAGTTTTCCGTTTTTTTCGACTTTTTCGGCTTGTTTGACTTTTTCGACTTTTTGCATTCTTCGAATTTTCGGACTTTTTTGAAATTTTCGACTTTTTCGACTTTTCCGACTTTTTCGACTTTTTCGACTCTTGACTTTTTCGACTTTTTCGACTTTTCTACTTTTTGAAATTTTAAACTATCCCACGGAATGAATAACAGTTACTGTTATGCATGGCGCAGCTGTCAAACAATAGGATCGCCGCGAACGCCATTTCCCAAAATTGCAAAATTTCGATTTTCAGTTGTTACTTTTAATTTTTCCTAAATATTTTATTTTGTAAACCACCCCTGAATCAAGGCAAGCAAAATAAAAATATAATAATTCAAATCGGTCGAGTCATTTTCGAGATCTTGCGAGACTAACGCACGGCGATTCATTTTTATATATAAGATTATCTAATTGTTTTACAAAATGATATTTCAATATTCTATATTCGAAATTTCAATGCAATCATTGTGCAGTTGTTCTTTTTATGATTGGTGTAGTAGTTTCGTAGTTATAGTACTTTAAGTCGATGTCGCCGAAAATCCTGCAAAAGAGACAGATGCATCCATGAAAATACCCATTTACTCCAAGGTTTAGTGTCCGAGATATTAATGGTTATGTTGGTGATATGTTGGTCACCCGGATTCTTTGCTCCCGCGGGTATATACAAAAATACTTGATACAGTTACAAAAAGAAATAAATGTATATACATAAATACCTAATACAATACTAAATACAGTACTCCTAAAGTGTAACATGATAATATTGATAATAATATATAATTGAACATCTATTATATGGGACAACAACGTTCGTTTATGGAATCAGCTCCTACACTCTATCAGACACCTTCGTTGCACTCTTTCAAAAAGTTGTTGAAAAAACATTTATTTTTACACAGCCACTAACCAAATACCTCACCTTGTCCTCTCCTTTATGCTTCCCTGGGCAACCTTAACATAAATTATTGACGTATATTTGTATAAATTAACTTTAAATTTAACTTTACTACTTCTGTGTGTATTGTACGGTGACAATTAGGGATTAGTTTATGAAATGGTTGACTGTAAAATATCGCTATATCGATAAGTCCGCCATTTGTGCATAAATTGTCTTTTTTTATAAAACCAGTGTAATATTCATTACGCAATGTTTTTATTTCACAATAAAGTTAGTCTTTTCTATTCTATCATATAGAATACATATACGATTTATTAGGTGAATAAATTAATTCGGTGGTTTTTTTAATAAATTTGAAAATTTATTAATAATGACCAAACTAATTGTCATTGCTTTTTATTTCTTCTGCCCATCTTTCTGGCAGCTGACGAATGCTATCGCGAAAAAAACCTGGCGATTTTAAATTGATACAATTATCAATGCAATTTCGGACGTCGCCAAGAGTTGATCAGCCAAATGATTTTGTAGCCATCAAAATAGATGATAATCTGAAAGACCGAGATCTGGAGAATAAGCCGCGTGAGGGAGAATTTCACATCTCAAACCTTAGATAACATTCAGAGTCACTTTTGGGACAGGTGGTCAAGCATTGTTCTGATGTAGAATCACTAACCGACTTCCAAGGTCTTCTTTGCTGTAATGCATCACTTAAACGAATAAGCTGTTGCTCATAAATATAAACGGTAACAATGTCTTCAGGATACAATAGCTCATAATGCACCATACTCCTTATATCCTAACAGATACACAGCATAAATTTCTTTGTATAAATATTCGGCTTTGCAGTCGATGTTGACGGTTTTCCTAGATATACTCACGATTTTTTTCGTTTAGGTGTGTTATATAATATAAACTTGTCGTCACCGGTAACGATCTTGTACAGTAAATCCTTTTTTTTTAACGGGTGGACAAATAAAGTGCCGTATCGAATCTTTGCGCCTTCATCTCTGGACTTAAACTATGCGGGACACATCTACCCACTTTTTGTTTTTTTTTCAAGTTGATGTAAATGGTAAGATATGTGTAAGTTGTGGAGGAAGTTCGTTTTCAGTTTGTGCAGAATATTCATTCAAAATTTGCTCTAGAGTTATTTCGTCGTGCTTTTCATGTTGGTCCGGACGTTCTCTATCTGAAGATCAAAATTTCCATTCAGAAATCTTTGATACCACTTTTAACATGTATTGTGTTTTTATACGCTATCTATAGCATACTCCCCCAGTGTAGCACAAGTCATTTCGTTGCTTCGGCGACATTTTTCATCCATGGAAATGCGAAAAGAAGGCATCGTCATTTATTTATTAATTTACAATAACTTTATATATGTCATATACACACTATTAACACACTATGGTTGAGTTGGGAGAGATTGAGCACATCCTATGGTGAAAATGTTTATCCGCATTCCTAACTAGGTCAGAGACCCGTATCTAGGGATGCTGATTTTTGTTTAATGGTATCGACGAGCTGACTCTTTTGATATTATGAACTTACGTTGCATTTATTTTATTTATAAGTACTTATTACAATGGTTACGACTAATTATACCAAACAAGTTCAAGAATCAAACATAAACAGTTCAGAGAAACCGTCACATCGTGTTTGGCACCTGCCTAAAACTCATCTAACTAGGTCAACTAAGGCCTGTATCTAGATGAGCTAATTACAATACGTATAATGACAATGATAAGCACGTCATATCAGGTAACTACATATAACTAAACAAAATATTTACTAGCTATAATATCTATAAATATATATATTAGATAAATATATACAAACATACATAAATATATATATATACACATACATACAGATACATACATATACATATACATATATATATATATATATATATATATATATATATATATATATATATATATATATATATATATATATATATATATATATATATATATATATATATATATATATATATATATATATATATATATATATATATATATATATATATATATATATATATATATATATATATATATATATATATTGCATAATACGTAAGAATATATACTTATATTCATACACATACATACACACATACATTAATATATATACATACGTACACATATATATACATAAGCAAATAATACGCAAGATTTGATATTGGTTAGTAATACATAATTTAATAAAACAACTTAAATTATTAGCGAGAGCAATTGAGCAATCATAAATGTTGTTTATCGACAGCCATCGTGTTCACCCTTGTTTTTTTAAAGTAACTGACTTAATATGGTAAAACACGTAGTGTGGTAGAAACTCAGTGTTGCTAGTTTACGAAATTCAAAATTATCAGAATTTACTTAAATGTTCAAAGGATATATGAAGCAAGATTTATTAAGGCACCAAATTAATTCGTACCCCTAATATATCGTATGAAACTACATAGCCAACTGTCTTGAATATGCAGCAGAATCTGAGGTGGTACTTCTGCGCTTTCTAAACAATTAAAAAGCAGCAATCTGTCACATTTTTTTCATAATCTTCCGATAAAATCAATCTGTTCCGTGCGGCCCTACAAAATATTCATCGTATGGCTCAAAGGGAAGGTGTTGAATATAAACAGGGATTGTTTTCCGCGGGGAATATCGTTAGGTAGGCTGCGGTACCACGCCATGCGCCACCGAGCCCCGGGGAAATCAGGGAAAAATGCGTACGCATCCTAAAAATGCCTGTGAGCCTATGAACGCTACCGGGTAATGCCACGGAAATATGCCCGCTATTCGTCCCGCGACACGTTATCGTTTTCGCTTAGATTCACATTGGTATGCATGGAAGGTGTTATTCAGATATAGGTGAGAGATAAAGCACCGCTTTGTTAGTAGAGGGATTTAGACACGGAATAAAGTGTACACAGGAGGAGTAGGTTTGAATCGATAGAAAAAAATCCGTATACGAGTAGAACATCGTATTTCTATCCCTTTCACATTCTATGTAACGCGCGTTTACATCTGTCAGTTATACTGTCGTCGTAAATGAAAACACAGTAACTTGAAAAATGACGTTTTGAGAAAAACGCGGTCAAAGTTCAGTTGTTAAATATTAGTTTTCATGAACAAAGTAATCAATATAGATTATTTCTTTTAATCTTTAATGTTAAAAAAATGGTTAGAACTTCAATTCTGCATAAAAATATATATTAAATTATAATTGTTTAATTAATTAAATTAGATATTGTGTTTTAAATTAGGAAAATAATTTGATAAATTTTATATTTCTAAGCTATAAGACCGTAACTGAGTGGTTACTGTATTATAGGTAAAATTTACCTATTACTGTGTTCTAACCATGTAATTTTTTTTTTTTTAAATAAATAAATAAAAAACTGCAGGCACCTTAAACACAGTAATTGTGATATTGTGATTAATTCGTGTATTAATAAATTAACTTTTAACAAAATTTTACCTAAAACCACAGTAACTGAAGAAGCCGTGTCGTAACAAAAAAAATATATTTCTTAAATGCTTATAAGTATTAAAAAAGATCACAGTAAATAATAGGTTACTGTATTTTAACATAAAAAATTATACATACTGTGTTTTTTATTTAAAATATTCTGATTTTTAAAAAATACTGTGTTTTCATCTAAAGTATCTCGGTAACTATCCATCGACAGACAAACCGAAAAATTTGCCTTATAGTACTCCAACTCGTGATTTTAAAGAACCAAACTTGTATAAACACAGTAAATGAAGTTACTGTGTTTTCATTTACGATGGCAGTATAGTTATTGCATGTTATTTATGTCACACAGAAATCGTGATAATGTAGTGAAGGATTTATATCAGAGATATATATATATATATATATATATATATATATATATATATATATATATATATATATATATATATATATATATATATATATATATATATATATATATATATATATATATATATATATATATATATATATATATATATATATATATATATATATATATATATATATATATATATATATATATATATATATATATATATATATATATATATATATATATATATATATATATATATATATATATATATATGAAATATGTGTCGACCATTCTGATTATTTTTAAGCACTGATTATAATATAATCAGTTAATATGCAGTAAGTAATTATAATATAAGCACTGATTATAATGCAAGTTCAAACTCGTGCGACAGATATCTCGAAAGTTTGCTGCTCGTCTACTTGCTGCGTAACAACCATCGAATAAACATGGGTGATAAAATAGTGTGGTTGGAAGTTGAAATCGAAAAATTAGTCTATACATATTACGGTAAAACTGAACTATATGACGTTTTTTTTTGTTTGGGGCTTTTCTAACGTTGTATAACATCTTAAATAACTGTTGCAGAAATTTGCCGGATATATAAAACTTTAAATTCTCAGAATAGACTACTAGAAGGATAGCGGAAGGGTGTTTTATAAATGGCTTTTAAAATAGATTTTTGAGTCTTGATTATGGGATAGAGTGTAATAATGGAAGCCCCCCCCCACGCAACAATTCCATAGATCATTTGGCTTATGGGCAAGCAAATTGTTGGTATGTGTTCTTGTCCTGTTGTTCTTATCTGTTCTTGTTGTTCGTCGCAAAGTAAATTGTTCTTATTAATTCCACACACATAACAATTCTAAGAAGCCTAACGGAATACAGCAATTGTCGTATTTTTGTAGTGGTATTGTTTATATGATCTTATTTTTTAAACCTATAATTAATATTGTATTATTGTTTAACCCACAGTCCATGGTCAGACGTAAATCTTCTCCTTGAATAACGCCCTGTGTACATTGCAAATTCTTTGTATTCACCCGAAAAACCGACAAACCACTGTTCGTGGCGAGCACGGAGCAAATGTTTGCTTGTAGCGTGCTCGAAATATGTGTGCACAGAGACGTAAAGATTAAAGAAATTTTGTTTAAATCTTTGTTGCTTTACATATTGTGTTGCGGTATATATACAAACGAATAGGTATCTACGACTTTTTAGACTTCTGTACGATTCCATCGAACATTCCTGGCAACACTGACGTGTAACATGCGCTGTGCGTCCGCCCTTGCCCGCTGTTGCATAAACAACAGTCTTAAAACGCGTCGATATATTTCCTTAATTATATTTGCATATAAATTAATTCAAGGAACTATTTATTTGCCAGAGACACTATGTAAGTTAGAATCGTACGTACCGGTAAATTACACAGCGAGGAGATCGCATTTATTGTTTAACGTGCCGTACCATCGTACAAATATTTTTGTAGACAGGCCAGTGGGAAGGGTTATAGCTCTTCTTGATTCCTTACCCACAGAAATAGACATATTTTGTATATCCCTTTGGCAGCTAAAAAGGCAACTCTCTGATATCTCATGTTTATCATAATCTGTCTTTTATTTAGTTTTATATTTTTATGTTTTTTTCTTGTACAATGTTAGCATTAATTTAGTTATGTAATTCATTTATTTTTAGACTTACTCTCTAGCTATAATATTCAAGGGCGAATTGAATTCGTCTATAATGCTCTTGAATAATATTTGAAACTAATAAATAAATAAATAAATAAACGTCCGAATTGCCGTCGCCATATTTATATTAAATATATTTTGCTTTAAGTAAATGTCTTTTATAATATCACTCCACATGATTTTCGTTTCAACATTGTTTCTATTATCGATGTTATCCTTTAATTAGAAGTTCCAAAAAACTAAGTGAATCCATTAATGATTTTTTTTTTCTCAGAAGAGGGCATTGACGAAAGCCAGGGCGGTGAAGATGGGTCTTCCGCTGGTGCCGGCGGTGGAGGTCGAGGGGTCTGCGCGACGGACCCTTGGGGGCCCTGGTCACCGTGCTCCGTGTCCTGCGGCCGCGGTCAACGCTACCGTCAGCGCTCCTACTTGGACGAAGCCCGCGCCGAAGCGGCCAGTTGCGATAAAAAACTCACCGCCAGGCAAAAGTGCTACGGATCAAGACGGCACTGCAAGTAAGTTTACAAAAAAACAACCATATTTTTGATACACACTGTTTTATACGCTGCGGCTCTGAATTAATAAATGGCGAATAACCGTGTGTTTTAAATTATGTTTCTTTTGGGTTTTTATCACCACTTTTAAAATAGCTTGGCAGAAAAGCTGAAATAAGAGTTCCAAGAGCCGCTTAACTTCACTTTTTCTAGCCGGCGGTCGACGTCAGGATGTGGAACGGTAGTTGTTTGGTTTGTGCACTCCTTGGTTTGTGCACAGTATACCACCCAGTAGCTTCACTCTCGAGCTACAAGGCAATGCGGGAAGAGGGTGCGAGGGATGTTGGCAGAGGGGTTCGTCACGGGGCAGGTAAAGGCTGCCGACGTTTTCAAGCATTCAAGTGTCTGTGTAGGCCGAGTAGCGATACATCTGGCGACCATCCGAGCCCTTACAACTCGTGACGTATTCGCTTTGATTTCAATTTTGTTCTAAGAGAATCTACCGTCTGGTATACTGTGGTTTGTGTGTGGTGATGGTCGACAGACTGCAGGTCATATACTATGTCCATGCTCGTTGCTATCGTACTCCAGAGAAAAACTGCTGGGCGCGATGAGTGACCAGGGTATTCCATTTGATTCTCGAATGTAGTCGGTGGCAAGGAATGCTCTAGCATATGTATTGCGTGTCTTCGTGTCGCACAGGGCGTCGCGGTTAGACGAACTGAGAGTTCGGTTGCGTGCCTTGCCGTTTCCGTGAAGTTCATGCTGCCCGCCACGCTGTATCGGTGTTTTAAACGCCGGTAAAAAATTTACATGTTGTTTGTATTGTCTCTTCCATGCGGGTGTGTCCTTGCTACCGCACCAGGCTCGTTCTGTCCCCACTCCTTTTTTCTGCCGTTTCGCGAATACTATTTAATTTATAGTCAATGCAATACCACCTGTAATCTTATAATATAATAAATTGTAAACATGATATATGTATATATAAATGTAAAAATATGTTGAAAATTTAATATTAATTAATAAATTACTCTTTGTGGGTACTAAATGGGAATATAATATTAAGCTCGGACTGAAAAACTCCTCGGGTGGTGAATAGATTGGCTTTTGTCTCCCTCCACCTCGTGAGAGTTAGGAAACTGTTAAAAAATAAAATATAAAAACCCTCTATTGTTCACATAAAGTTTCAACAGTGGACTCGACTATGCGATTTCGTACATACAACCGGCAATTCAGTTATTTTACATTTGTGGTGGTAGCAGTAAAGAGAAAAACTACATATAAAGTATATATTTTTTTTAAATGCATTTTTTAAGGGAAGGAGAGGGATGGCAATAAGGGTATGAGGGGGATTAAATTTGTTAGAAGAGGAAACGTTTTTTTAACGACATTTGAAAAGTGGAAAGTGAAGTTGCACTTCTAATCATAGAGGGGAACTGGTTGCAAAGATGGGCTGCATGAACGGCAAAGAGAATGGTGGGAGAATGAAGAATTGTGCCTACGTATGTTAATTGTATTATCCTGACATGAACGGATAGGAAGACCATGACTACTTAATGATAAAATAAACAAGTATGTTCGCGAAAGCTTTATTAAACTGGACGAATAGAGTATGAAACGAAGTGTTGCAAGTAATGAGTAAAAAGTTAAGGTCAAGTTTATTAAGAGTTTTATTTATTATGTTATTTTTTATTCGTATGATAATATTATACATATTAGTTTGACAATAACCAGGTATGAACCCAGAAGTTAACAAGCGTCAATCGCTAGAGGCTCGTTTCAGTTCAGTTTGCTGGATATGAAATTGTTTGCCAACATTCATTATGCCGAGCAATATTGCAATACACCAATGTAATTCGTATGAATGCAACACGTGGCCCACTAATAAGACGATATCGTATTTGTCGAATATAATCTGTTGTTTAAATATATAATATATTTTGTTGTTTTCTTCAACACAACCATGGCACTCCAATAAGACTCAGAAAGTCAGTTGCATTTTAATGAGCTCGGTTTTAATGACCACGCATTTTAATGCAAGGCGGGTTGCATTTTAATGAGCTCATTAGAAAACAATCTACAATTAATTTATGCTCTATACCTTGGTTAGACAGATGTACATCTAAATTTAGATGTACATAAATAGCGGGATTTTTCTGGATCGTAAATTCCTTTTCTTCTGTGCTTTTCCATTTGAATGTATATGTAACTAATACATAAATAAATTCAAAAATTGTAGACCATCACAAACTCGCATTACTTCATTCAAGTGACCAATCGCATTACCTACACTTTTGTGATCAACACGTATACATAAACGTTTATTACGGAATATTATCTGAAGACTATCTATGTATATAGCTAGTTATCTACAATTTTATATCCTTGCGAATACCTAACACAAACCAGAACAAACTTGGCACAAGCACTTTCGCCTTCGTCCGTTTCATTATATAAAACGCTCCGCCCTCATTCTGGTCTTTGTCACTGTCCTGATGTATGTAGGTACATGTTTTAGAAATAGGGGAATATGTAGTTTCACAGCGCGTTTTCGCATTAATTTCTAGTACACACCGAACGAACACAAAGCGAACGGTAAGCGACGAAATTAATTCTCTTCGCGGACATTACTTTGCGTAATGCCCTCTCCTCTCGTTGGTCGTTGCTGTTGCGACATTAATTTTAGGAATTTATGCTCAATTTCCATCAATGTATAGTCACTTATTTCACTTGAAACCTAAATTTGCAGATAAAATTTTGTATATAATAATACATATAACTGGAAACTCTTCACTGACTACTTGATAGGCCGAAAGTAACTCGTTAAATTTGACCGATTCCAATCAAAATTATACAACACCCTGTTTAGAGTTAATCAATACTCAAACTTGGGGCGTTGTTATTCAATATAGTCATCAATACTGCAAGTAAAGTAGTTACACTGACCCATTGTTTAATATTTGCTGATAAAATGAAAATTTATTTATATCAGCGTATAACTATGTAAACTTAACAAATGTAAAATTATTTACATCAACTGGAAGTAATATGGCCATCGGGCTATTGCAGCGTGGTTATAATGCAGTTTATGCATGGAGTAAAGCTCGGCGAACCTGTATTACAAATATTAATCAGTGTGATGACGTACTCAATATACCTATGTATGATTGCTCCATCGCTGGGTGTGTGTTAACTCCTGTTAACATGTTATTCCAATTCTTCATTACCAGAAGAATTGGAATAACATGTTTCCGAGGCCACAGCGGATCAATGGAATAAATGTTATTAGACTTGGTTTACACGATTGAAAAGTATATTAAGGCTCACAGACAATATTTCGATAAACAATAAATTGGTTGTTGGTCTTTCATTGTATTTCTTTTTTATTCTTTCCGGAAACTTTCAGTGTTACCCTCGAAAAACTAGCTATGTTTTCCGTCACTAACAAATTGGTTTTAAAAAAAATAAAATAACAATGCTAAAATGATATAAAAAGTATTTACCTACGCCAAAATGACATAACATCACGCAACTTTATTTAAGGCGTTTATTATTGAAAATTTACAAGTCGAATTTCTTGCCACCTACTTACCTGATCAGAGCTTAAATACGTCATTCGAGCTTGAATACGTCATTTTGAAAGCTCATAGTAGGCTTTATAAGCTTTCGGAATATCGTACTAAACTTTTGCCGATCTTCTCACCGCTTTCGAGATATTATCGAAAAATGTAGGAGTTGCACAACTAAATTTTTAATTAGGGGGTTTACATTCACATTTAGGTATGCTTGTCCAAATTGATTTAATTTTATTTAATTAATATTGTAATTTACAATATCTACAGGACAAGTCGATTGCCCTCGGTGGAAGGATTATGAAATATTTATAGTTTGTGAACGTATCAGTATAGATATATACACGGGCGTATATAAGAGGGGGGGGGGGGGGTAGGGGGTCCGGACCCCCCCCCCCCCCCCCCCCCCTTAGCATACAACGAGAAAAATCGTGCAATTCATACACTATGTGGCTCACGTTCTGAATACCATTGATACGAAACTGTATCGAAACTATAAAAAGTAGGTATAGTAAACTTTTTTCGACAGTCTCCACTTCGGGACGGCCTTATGAAGAAAATTGCAGATCAAGTTAAATCATCTCATTCAACGCGTATCTCGCTTTGTGAGACACGATGGACAGAAAAACATGTGGCTGTTGAAAGATTTGCAGAAATGCTTCCCGTAATCAAGATGATTCTGCTAATAGAGATGTTGCCACTTAAGCATACCAAATGCAAACAGCCATGGAAAACAGCCAGTTTATCGTGTCGTTAGTTATACTAAGAAAAGTATTTTCCTACACATCAAACCTAAACAAAGCAATGCAGAAAGTCAATGTCGATTTGACCAACATTTGTAGTTATGTGAAAACAATAAAAACTATTTTACAAAATATTCGGAATGAAAATGAGTTCACCATTCTTTTCGAGAAAGCAAAGCAGATGAGTTCAAGCGACATAATTGTTCCAAGAACGACTGGAAGACAAACCCAGCGCAGCAATCCTCCAGGAGAAACTGCCGAAATATATTACCGTAGAAATGTATTTTACCCTTTCATTGGCCATGTGGTTACAGAACTTGATGCACGCTTTAAGCCACATGAAGAGACAATCGAAGGGATTCAAATGATTCTGCCTGAAAAGACCAATGATGACTCTAAGATAAAAGAAAGCCTTAACAAATACCGCTATTATTTTTGGGACAAACTGAAGCGAATACTTTTCCAATTGAATATGAAATATGGCAGAATCATTGGAAATATATGACGGAAAAACCATCCACCTCACTAGAAACTCTTCACCAGGGCGAGAATCAGTTCTTTCCTACAATAAAAATGCTGCTCACTATTTTGGCCACACGCCCCACAAACCCCAGAAAGGTGTTTTTCAACCTTAAAGAGGTTGAAAAACTACTTGAGAAATAGCACGGGAGATGAACGACTGACTGGGCTTGCATTGATGAGTGTTCATCGTGATATAGCGGTCCAACTGGATCCTAGCGAAATAAATAAAATAAAAACGGAGTTGCAATGGAATTCACCGACCAAAAATCGGGCCCATCATATATAATTATTATTTTTCTGGGAGGTGAACGGTGGATTCTGGACTAACGACCGGTTGTGGTAGGTTTAGGACAGCTGTCTTGCCACATGTGAGCGTTCACCTTACCACCCATTCACTCTCCCTTCGAAGCCATAGAATTTGGGATGCAGAAATCGCGGTTTTAGATATTTTTTCTAGAAAGGAGTTGATTATTTTCCTGGAGAGACCAAGATCTTTAAAAAGGTGAAACAAAGATTAAGCTGGCAGGCCACGAGCGCCTACTTCCACCGCGTGAAGGTGAACAGTGAAGCCGTTCCGGGTGACGGCATTTGCGAGATCATGGTATTTATTTAATTTGTACTCGTGGTCTTTTGGGATACTTGATTCCCATGGAACAGTTAACTCTACTATAAGGACCATCTCCCGAGATATAGAGTAAAGAGTTATATCTGGGCGCAGGGCTGTGCATCCGAGACTTTCAGGGAATTTATACTGCTTAGAGACCGAATCGACCTCCATAATCCAATCTGAAGCTTTCTCGATTATTGAGAAAGGTTTTGCAGTGAGATGTTTTTTGCCTTAAGAGCCAACCCGCACAAACTGTATTGGGGGTTTGGAGGATACTGTGGAACCCTTGTTGGCACGAGCCACTGAGAGGCTAAGTACCTCGCGAATAACAGCAAGGACTTTGTCGTGGCGATAAGTGCACCGTCCTTGATCCAAGGCCACCTTGCAGCCAGCTAGAATATGTCTAGCTGTGCAAGGGGTGTTGCTACAAAGGGGACATGAACTATCCTCGGCATAGCTCCAACGAGCGAGGTTACTGGAGTCTGGAAGTGTATGCTGAAAGGCATTTAAATAAAATTTCAGCATCTCTGGCGTCCAGTCATACAACATTACTTTCCAGTGCATTGGAGGAGGAATGCAAAAGTCTCCAATTGTTGTCTAATCGTTCTGGCATTGAAGGCCGATAGCGTGAGCCATACTGTTGCTGTCGTAATCTCCCCGCAAGAGATACTTCTTCAAGTCCACATCGCTCATGGTTGTACTGCCATGCCCCAGACCAGTGCTATTCTGGCTGATTCCAGTAAGGAACTTTTTGTGGAGTCAACGCGGGCTTGTAGATCATTTGACTCACTACGGCCACTTACTACGTGCTTCGAAATTGCCGGATCCTTGGAATTGCTTAGAATCGAATTTTTGGTTGTTCTGGAGTTGGCGTAGAGCAGAGAGGGCAGTTTTAGACCTAGCCCAAAATTGTGTTTGGATCTGAAGAGAGTCGAGGGGTCAGCTGGTTTGGCTAAGGACAACCAGAATTTTAAACTAGCTGTCACCAGTGCATCCAGACGAGACAGTTGGGTTTTGTGAAATCGTAAATAAGAAAGGGCCATGACAAATGTGAAGTTAGATAGTTGTCATAGATCTAAGCCTTACTAGGGCCAGAAATTAGCATTGCATCTATGTTTTCCAGGCAATTACTGAAATGGGTAAAAGGCTAAATCTCATACACAAAGTTTTGCCTGAAAGCGCATCCATACATCCTTACAAACGTTCACGATTATAATATTAAGTAGAATATAATGTCATAAATAAATGTTCTACCGACATTATTTACTTATTTTATTTAAAGGTAGGTACTTAAAGTAACTATCATTTGTCCGCTATTAACTTGCGCGTATTTTAATGTTCATGTAATTTTTGAACAACTGAGATTGAAGTTTAGAATTATGCTTTTTTCTGCGTGAATTCCGGCCAATAACTAATTTATCTTTCTACATTTTCATACCCGCGGACCCCCCCCCCCCCATGTGAAAGCTATAGCTACGCCCGTGGATACATATATTTTTCCGAAATATACTCCAACAGACTTTTTCATTTGATACTAAAAACGGTATATTTATCCTAATTTATTAACATTTGGACATTTAGATAATTATTTATTCTTCATTTGAGCACTTTACCCTCTGCCTTTACTCTGAAGTAAGAGGATAAAGTGACACAACGATTCTAACAATACCACACACTTTAAATGTGTTCAAGCGTTTAGAAGTTATGTTTCAATTAAGAAACGGAAAACATACATATATGAATTCTAACAACATTAAACTCCTTTTTTTGAGTAATATTGTAATAAATTCGTAAGAACCAATAACGGTTATTTAAAAGTCGGTAATATTTGTGGAGCACTTGAACACTTTGAACACTTTGTACAAACAATAATTGAACACTTTGTACAAACAAATTATTTTGCTAAATGAATATTCCAAATACTTCTCTTTGTACTTATCCTACCAGGTTTATTCCCGACGGCCACGAAGTCGAAGAATGAAATAAAATATACTGTCAAATTATGACTGTCTTTTACGCCATTGCGTAACACGGCGATTTATATTAATGACGCTGCTTTCTCCTTATATGAGAATAAGGGGTCGTCGCACGTACCCTATAACACTCAGGATGACATAACGATTTTAATATGGCTACACACTTGTAAATCACTTCAGGTGTTTAGAAGTTATAGTGGAATAAAAAAACGGAAAACATACATACATGAATAACATAACACTCCTATTTTTGGGCAGTCGTGTAAAAATAGTACTAATAATATCTAATGATAATCATCCGTAATATAATATTATCATTGCTCAAAGGAAAAATCATAAATTAAATAACAGTCAAAATCAATCGGGTCATAAATATATCATTGCCAAAAAAAGTACCTATATAAATAATCGATTAGCAAGTACTCTAGTCATTTTACCAAAACTACAAGCAGTTACTACTGAAATTCGTTCAGCTTGCAGAAAGGGTTGCCTTTACGGGTTTAGGTTATAAAAAAGATTCAAACTGGTAGTGAGTTAGAAGAATTTTTAATAACCATTTTATCTTTTTTCATATGCCTACTTTTATTGGATTATGCAAAGTAATATTATAAGCAATATAAAATAAATGGAAACATAATATTAAAAACACGCAAGACACAATTTATAACACTAATATATATTAAAATTCATATCCAAGATAAATATTAAAATTTATTACAAATCGATATTCAAAGGCAGATCCATTTTACTGTTAAAGGTAAAATTATGTAAAGAAAATATTACATTAATTTAAAGTACCAAGGAGGTAGATAATATTAATAATGCAAAGGATCCGAAGGGGAAAAAGCAGCTTTGTATTTTTAGTATAATGTGAGAGCGTCGAAAAAACATCGATCGATGGCTTGTTTTTGTTGTGATATTTTTTCGTTCTCTCATATATACTTTATTTGCCAGTGATGTGAGCGCCCTAACAAATAACCACTTATTATTTGGACAGAGTATCCATTACCGACTCGTAGACGAGAAGAATATTTCATTTTATAAGTATAATTTTTCGTTGGTTTGGTTTCTGCTGACTTGATTACGGCCTTTGAAAAATAAAAAGAGGTTTAAAATCCGTATTCAAATTGGGGAGTGTTTTCTCTAAGTCTTCTAAGGCTTCTTTTAAAAAATGAATTTTTAATGGTTTCGCCTCCTGATCTCAGAGCCGGAAATATCAGTGAAAATCTCGTATTTCACACAGAATCTTTCTTTTCACGTACCACCATGCTTGGCTCGCTTTCCCCGTACCTTCGAGTCCCGCGCGTCTGTACTAGGTATGCCCAGAATTCCATTATGTATCGCTTAGTGTCAACTTACGATAATCATTTCTAGAATATCTAGACATATTTAACATGAAAGAGAATAAATTTAAGCAGAGCATATACTTAAAATTAATCGAAAATGCGACATAGACATTTCACATGGGATACTTATGTCTTAGGGACTATTTGGTTTTTCATTCTTTGTTTTTTAACTATTTGGTTTTTCATTCGTCGTTCTAAACACGCCGTAACGGTTTCCTAACACAAAATAAAATAATATTAAAATAACAAACGATTTAAAAAATATATAACTTTTATTATTTTAATAATATTTACATAAAGCTGTCAACTTTTATTTGATATAAAATACGTAACTTCCAAATAGACTAATAGATGCTTGGCATTCCAAACTCTCCGTATTCTGTTATGTAATCAGCCTATATAAAGATACGATAGCTGGCACTAAATAATTTAATGTTATTATTGGTACCATTGGTTAAATGATGGGCTTTTATAATTTATCAGTCATATATAAAACACCACTACATTTAACGTCAATTAAATGTCATTATAGATGGCCAAAATGTATTGCTATTAGTTTCGCCGGACAATGCCATCAGCGTTACCTGCATGTCGGTGGCGCAGAAGGGTTGTTAAAATGTACTATGACATCAAGCAATCGGATACCCTATAAAAACAATGGTATTACTCGATACAGTAATATAGTAGCCAGTATCTGAAAAGAGAAATAATAGTAACTTGTACCCATAGACTTTGCACACTTTGCAGCTTCAACGACTCTTGCAGTCGACTGTTCAATATTGAAATATGACATATTTCCACGACGCTAACGGAATATTAAAAATTCCACTCAGCCAGCCACAGTAGTAGTGGAGAGGGACTGCCTCGTGTCACGAATAACTATTTTTCATTCGCTACATGAATGAAGAGGGCGTAAATACGTAATGAAAAATGAACCACAATTCTTCAGGGGCCAAAAAGTAATAAAATATAATTATAGGTTGAAAATAGTATCTAGATAGTCTGTCCTGACAGCATAATATTCGAAATGATAATGTGGTATTTTAGTATTTAAATTTTTAAACAGATTAGTTGATTTTTCACAAAACAGCAGGCATTTTTTTTCTGCGAATGATATATTGAAATTACAAACATTGATTTAGTTTTAATTGACTGAAATAACAAACATTGAAATAATAAAAATGTATGTAACTTATCGTCGCTCTATAAGTGAGACCTCATACACGTCAAAAAGTTAACTTTTCAGGGCATGGAAAAAACTAAATAACTTCGTTTACGACATGTCTTTTTAGTTGTATAAATGGGACAAAGATTTAAAAAATTGTTAGTTTACTAAACTAACGATTAACAATGTCAAAGAGTTAAGTTGTTTGCGAGGACTTACTACTAAGCACGTAAGAAGTATCACCGGATAAAATCATCAACTCATGCCTACGAGATGCCACTGCAACGGAAATTACAAGAAAACTAAGCAATTTGAGCCTTTTGGACATCCGGAGCGTGATTTACACCAGGCACATTCCATGTCAATTCAGGCAGGAAGTTACCTTCATAGTCTCAGAAGTTTTTCAATTAAACATATTTTCAAATACAAGAGAAAGTAAGATATGCGTTTTTTTTATTATGCCCAAACTGCACGGAGCACAAAGGTGGCACAAAACTGCACGGAGCCGTTAAGAACCTGAGACATATAGGACAGTCGTGATAAAAACAGTGAAAAATTTAATAGAATAAAATAACTTTATTGTGCTATAAAAACATTACTTAATGAATATTACACTGGTTTTATAAAAAAAATCAATTTATCCACAAATAGCGGACTTATCGCTATAGCGATATCTTACGGTCAACCATTTGATAAAATAATTCCTAATTTTCACCTTACAATACACAAAAAAGTAGTAAAGTTAAATTATAAAAATAAACTTATACAAATATATGTCAGTAACTTATGCTAAGGTTGCCCAGGGAAGAATAAAAGAGAGGACAAGGTGAGGTATTTGGTTAGTGGCTGTGTAAAAATAAATGTTTGCTCAAGAACTTTTTCCTAAATTATTTCACTGGTCTCACATTCTCAGCCATTCAAAACATTTGTCACCAAACGTTACTCGTTTAATCTCATATTCAATAGGTCGAGGAACATCTGTAAATAATTAAAAACCTTTTCAAGTTGTACATTTTTTTATTAAATTCAGCAAAATATATATTTTTTTTTTTAATTTTATTTGTTTGCTTGTTTTGTTTTTTTTTATTTTTGACTGAATTTTACTGCAAAGCAATGATAGTTGAGATAATCTAACTCTTACAGAGCTTTCACGTAGTTTTCAAAATAATAATGTAAAAATCATTAGCCATTGTGAACCGTTTTTATAAGAATACAAAATTTTAAACAAATCACACTTTATATCATTACGTAACTATTAGTATAACATTTAGTTTGGTTAAAATATTTGTAATTAAACTTAAATATTAATTATACCATGGGTTGTTTTGGCGCTTCCGCTTCTCTTGAAAAATAAGTGGTAGCTAATATATAATATATGTGGCAGGTTTAATCAGGCGAATCTCCAGCTGGCTTAACAGTTCCACAGAAATGTGTATCTAACTGTCAGACGGATAGACAGACAGACAGGCGTAACTGACGTACGTCCAAAGCGAGAGTGGGGGCCAACGCCTCTCTTAATACCATCTGCATGTTATAAAAGAAAAATGAGGTCACAAATAATATCTACAATAAGTTAAAGCGCGTATTATAATTTTTAATTTACTATATCATAAAGAAAACCAATAAAACTCTTTAGTGCACCCTATATTGAATTATGGCGGGATTATCGCGCTAAGGCAATTTTTTATAGCTAACCACAGCGTTATTGAGTGTTAACGGCTAGTGTAGATACATATGTAGAATACTAAATTATATTAGATTAAATACCGAGCAATATACTAAGTCGCAGGCAAACGACAAAGGAGGGCAAGAGTGAAAAGTACATTTGCTAAGAGAGGAGGAAATGTTTTTTCAGAAGCAAACCCTAGAGTGCGATTGAATGCACCGGACGTCAGGGATAAAAAAAAGTTCGAATAGAAAGAATTGTTATGGCTTGTGATGCTAATAATGTTATTCTGTATTAAACAGAGTGGGAGACCATGCCTTCCTAGCAGGGTGACCTTATCCTCCAGATAAGATCAGGTCAGGTGGTATTGTTGAGCATATTTATAATGCAATATACATAGATAGCATATTCAGATATATGCGATTTCAAATTTGTAGTCGTTGCATGCTATTCCGAGAGGCGGACATTGTACATTTGTACATTTTACTTATATTAATGGTGGACAAATCGATCTTCGATGTGTCAATATCAGTTTATCTTTGTAAAGTATGAGTTTTAATATTTTTTAAATTTATTTTATAAAAAAATACATAAGAATAATAAAATATATACATAATAACTAACGAAAGCAAAGCCAATAATGTCTTAAATTATTTTTAATATATTAATGAGCAATACAAAATATGCTATATAACAGAAATAAAACAAAAATAGTTATAAATTTAGAAATAATTTGGATGTATGTTTGTGTATGTGGGTGTCGTTTTAAGGGTGTCGTTGTATTTTTGTGTGATGGAGATCGTATGTGTGTGTTTGTGTGTGTGTGCTTTTGTGTATCTGTAGGGTGTATGAGCATGTGGGAATGCAGACTATATCGTCGTTAAATATGTCAATGCATGCATAGCACGTAACAATAACGAATTGGCACCATAATTTGTGTTGTACATTGGTACAGGAAACGTACAGACTATGGATGTAATACCAGTTTTGAACATCATTACAATATTATCATTATCAAATATAAAAATATAATGATAATGAGTATTAACTTTGTACTATTAACCCCTCGAGCCGCGAGATTTCGCGAGTGCATGTCTTTGAAAGACTATGTATAATTATGGAAATTTTAGATTTATTATGGCGGCCGACCAAAATATTAATTTCTCCCAAACCGTTGTTACACTTTAGAATTGTTGCATATTAGAACTTTAGAATACTAACTTTAGAGTCCGATCGGTCCCAACGAGGCGCAACTGTGCTTTTACGTTTGAGTCCGATCGATCCCTCTGAGGCTCGAGGGGTTAATACAATATATAAGTTAATTTCCAATTTCTATAATGATATAATAATCATAATATAAAACATTCAGACTGTGACAATACTGTAGTCGCTATTTAGAGGTTGTGTTATTGTTGTATATAAAAGAAAATCTGTTTAAATTTAGATAAGCGTAAAACCATGACCTTATTTTCTAGTACTTGCGCAGCTGAAACACGAATCTCACGCGGGCATTTTGTAGGTTCTCCAGTTTATCAAAATTGTAGGGTGACAGATCTCCCACGATGAAAATAAAATATGTTTTGTTAGTTATTTATTTTATTAATTTTTATCTGTGAATTAATTACTATAAAAACATTGATTTTGCTTACAAAAATGACAGGAACCGAATGACAAATCTTTACCCTTATGCTTATTTGATTCTGTCACCCAACTGGGAGTAGCCCATTCTAGGGTGGACAGGGGTCAAATATTACAATAAATTATATCAAAGTTTTAGAAAATGCTCATAAAACTAAATTGCCTTAAAATTTGTGTAAAAAATATATAAAAAGCAAACAAAATGCAAGCAAAAAACAAAACAAACAAACAAATAAAAACAAAACCTGACAAAAACCAAACAAACACGAAAGAAAAACAAAGAGCAAACAGATACAAAAAAACAAACAAACAAAAACAAATTGATTATGAGTTGAATATGATTATTAAGATAAGAATATGAGTCGATTACACTCTAAATAGCACCGCATCGGATTTAATAGCCACAGAAAATAATCGAATCTGCAGCTGCCGCTGTTCACAAATAATATGCTAGTGAGGGAATAATTCTCATTAACAACGCTTCCAACCCCCAACTTTACGACCGAATTCAGCTTTCGGAAAATCGTATCTTTCAAAAACGCCGTGAATTTCATAGCGAACTTTAAATTTTGCGCGAATATTATGATTGAATAAAGTCGTATCTCACGGTGGAGCGAGGGATACGCTACGAGCCGCCATTCGTTCCGTCCCTGTATTTCTCATTTTACGACTTTTCAGTTCACTTCTTTCAGCGTTAATAAAACGGTGAGATAAATTATACCCGCGCCTTTGTTGTCTCTTTTTTTGTGGGGATTTTAATAAAATGGCATTTTTTTAATATTTCAAACGGCGGGGTTAGCGTGTCTTTTAGGATTCGTGGACGGCATAAAATACACGGGCGATATGACCTCATGATTTAGTCAGGAGAGAGGAAATGAAAATATGAATACATATTAAGACTGATGGTTTTACTTCGGCTGTAAAGTTAAACAAACAGATTTTTTTTCAGAATTAAGAAAGATACATACACTGATGAATGTGCGAGAATAAGCTAGAAGCCTTCCTCACAAAAAAAAATTAAGCTTCACGAAGGTTAAACTCACTCAGAAAAAAAAATGCGCGCAGGATAAATTACTAGTCACATCCTTCGCAGAAGGCACCGCAATTACACTGAAGAAGAGATATGTACGTGGTCTTCTTAATTAACAATATCCATAAGTATAATAATAGCCAAACAATGACATGGTTTCGCTACGCCATACTTGTTAATGTATGCAGCATAATTGTTTAAAACCATATGCCGGTTTGTCAAAATGTCATTGTGGGATTTGCGTTTCTGACAGTGGTATATGCATTGCATGTCTGAAGCAGTGGAGCGCTGGAATGTGACTGATAAAGCGCTAAAATGTGGCCGTGTCCTTATCGACTCTATGCGACGTCATTAGCGACCATTATGTAAGTACGAGAAGTGACGTCATCCGTTTTTGACGTGGAGGGCGACCCGGGGTTCATCATATTCAACGTCTTCTAGGCCAATAAAGAAATGCTTAAACCACTCAAAAGCCCGCGCACTTGATAAACATTGATTGCCATTCATTCATGGCTACATTAAA
This sequence comes from Micropterix aruncella, assembly GCA_944548615.1. Classification (NCBI taxonomy): domain Eukaryota; kingdom Metazoa; phylum Arthropoda; class Insecta; order Lepidoptera; family Micropterigidae; genus Micropterix; species Micropterix aruncella. The sequence continues at coordinate 7,300,804 of OX155950.1, forward strand.
ATACTTATATTTTTTTGGCAAAACAAAAATATAGATCCTATACAAACGAAGGCCACGACCAGACTAACAGAAAGAGAAGACTTCACGCTGCACAGTTATCGGTCGTACGACTTTGGCGCATGCGTAGTTCTTCTGTAGAAGCTAGTTATTCTGTAGCCATACCTCTTAAGTTCCACCATTAAGCATGGACTATCCATTTAATTTCGAGTTATAAGAAGCACTAGTGATACAACAGCTTTTCTGGACTACCGATTATAACTCAGACATATCGCGCTGTAGTGGCATCATTAATACTTTTCTACATCACAATGCGCTGGTATCCAGTCCAATAGTGTCACCGTGAAAACATTACATATGGTAGAGTTACGTATAATCGACAATTTGACGATAAGTGACTTTTTACGTAGATGTTGCGTAATATATCGATTTACGATAGTAACACAATTAGACTAGACATTTTGGTTTCACCATTGCGATTGATAGATTTTTTTTTCGTGTATTTACTTACAGCCACATCAAAATAATCGGCAGGCAAAGGAAAGTAGAAACACAAATACACATGGAAAGAGTCTCTTAATCATGACATTGAATCATTTGACAATCGAAAGAGGCATGCTAACAATTGGTACAAGACCAAGGGCAAAATGTAGAAAGCAGTGCAGAAAGTATATAAAATTGATGAAACGTATACGGAAACAAACGAAGCGGAATAGACATGTAAATCAACGATTCAAGGAAACGCCAAACAAAGGCAAGGCGAACCCATTTAGAATATACTAAATATTACAGACAAAATAAGTGAGAAAGGGGGAGACGAGGACTCTGAATACAATTTACTGCCCGGACAATCCGGGCGGTAAACGGTTTCATGCAGCTTAGGCCACAAGATCCATTTTGTTCTCGGATCGGCTCAACTCACGATTCAGCTCCTATTTAGAAGCCTCCTCGAGTGGAAGCCTACCCCGGGTAAGACTCCCGTATCTCAGGCCTCAGAGCTGGTGGACCAGTTTCTCCCGGCGGGATTGCATCCCGGCGCCACTGGACGATTTGCGCACCGGTCGGCGAAGCCAATCGGTTGCGCATTCTGACTAATTGCTGAAGGGGGTCTGTCTGTAGACTGTGGATATACACTGTTTCCTAAGCAGCGGGGGTGGATGTTGACATGTTGTCATGCCACTCTTGAAATGACCTTGGGCCACTCGATCCCGTGTGGCACTATGGGCAAAGAACGCCCAGGTCCGCGATACATTCAAACTGAATTACCGCTGTAATACAACAGGTAGAAGTTGCGTAAGCGACTTCGGACCCGTAAACAATCGGAAGGACGGAGGTATCCTGAAGATTAATTCCAGACAGAGATATCCTGCCAAAACTGGTAGTTAGGGGGTGAGGCTGCCCGCTGGTTACCTTTCCCGGCACCTCGCCGTAAGGCGTTGGTCTCTAACGGGTTTCTGGTGAACTAGACAGTAGATTGTCTTGTCCCCAAGTCGTCTACGCCCATCCCACGGCTGAAAGAACGATCTATATCGTTATGCCAGCCTGGGGTGACGGGTTCGCCCGTTGTAGTCGTCGTCGCCCTCCTGCCCCGACACTCCTAGATCATTACCTTTATTTTTCCTATATTGGCTCTAAGTTTCGAATTTCAGGATATGTACGGCTTCGAGAAATAGTTAGCTTTGTCGTTGTTGGTTGTTGATAATGCCATTGATTTTATAAAGTCGATGATAATGCTTAAGGTATATAAACGTTACGTCGCTACTGGAATCCGGCTATCAGGTTTGAAGTCCTTGTTTTGTGACGGGCATCGACCTGCTTGATATAGTGTAGATACGCTTCACAAAGCTACTGCCATTGAGTATACAGGGTATTATATAGCTCAATACCATAGGACGTTTTGGTAACCCTTCTACGTCGGAGACATCCAGGTGACGCTGATAGCATTGCCCGGTGAAACTAATAGCAATTTATTTGGCCATCTATAATAATGTTGATAATGAATGTTTTTTTTTATAAAGGGCAGATTGATTATAATAACCCAATAATTTCACCAATTCAACTATTAGTGCCATCTATCGCGTTTTCGTATAGGCTGATTACATCATATAAATAATGCGGAGAGATAGAATGCCATCTGAACATAAAGTGCGCAATTATTACGTATTGAAACCTGTATACCAAATTTAAAGTTGACGTCTATATGTGAATAATATTAAAATATTAACGAAGAGCTATTACTTGCAAATTCGTTTGTTATTATATTATTAGTTTATTTCGTGATACTGTATAGTCGTGTTTAGAGCGCCAACTATAATGCGCCGCTATACTGCTATACCACGAACGCCGCCATATTGAACATAAGAGAATATTAATTAATATTTGTAACTATCTACAACGAGTGCCATCTTGATGCGTTTCGTAGTAAAATCCTAGCTGCCAAAACGTACTGTGGCATTGAGCAATCTAATACCCTATAAAACCAGTGCTACCGCGAACTCGAAAACAGTCGACTTACGTGAAGAGGCTACGAATCCTAGGACTCGTAACATGGCGGAGAATCGTAGCATATCGGGATGCTTCTGTGCTGATATTGACTGAATCAATAAGTAAGAACGATTTAAAACTATCTAGGAGAAGTTCCTTGATAATCCACAGAAACGTTTTCTGTATAATAACAGAGTTGTGGACGCTTGGAAAATACTTCCAAACAGTCTTGTTTGTGCATTAATATTATTAAACCACTGGACAGTTTCATCGTATTAAAAGACTAACTGAAAACATAATACTCAATACAGCAAATTAAGATATGGCCACATCAGATTATGGTGCTATGCCGTTTATTATTAATATTTTAAATAATAATAGTACTAATAATAAAATAATAATAATATCTACTAATTATTATTATTATTTATTCCGTAGCCGGCGATTGGGGAGGGGGTCGCTCTTGCAGCCAATACGCTGCTGTCGGTGCCGCTGGATCTCGTACTCCATTCACGATTCGCTTCCATTTTTGGCGATTTTTTGCCACGTCTCGAGAATACCTAGCCGATAATCGTTGATTCTTAAGGTCGTCTTTTATGTTATTTAGCCAGGTTTTCTTCGGTGCCGATCGCTGAGTTCTCCATTCTGTCGGACGGTCTCGCCAAAGAAGTTTACGTGGCAAGCGATTATCGTTCATTCGGCAAACATGGCCGAACCATCGTAGTCGACGTTTTTGTACTTCTTCTTCGATCCTTGTTACTAGATCGCATCTTTCTCTAATGGTCTCGTTTCGAATTCGGTCGCGGAGTGAGACACCGAGACTTCGAACTTTTTGAGGTGCGATTGAAGTAACGGCCACGTTTCCAATCCATAAAGAAGAATGGGAAGAAGAATACTTACTAATACGCTGCTTTATTAAAATATCTGGCCTTAGTAACAAGTGTGGCTCTGCGATAAATAAAATATATTCCTTATTTGAAAAAAAATATCGCTGCGACTAATGAAAACTACCAATTAATAGAATAAATTGCATCATAAAACACAATATTATAGGATGAATACTTTTGCAGCTATCGATGAAATTCTGCCAGTGATATCCAGGATACGAGACGCCTATCATATTTATAATATGTCCCTGCAAAACGTGCCATTTCGCTCCATTCCCACAACAAAACCGGCTATTACTTACGCGTCGAGTTACGACGTGATAAAAAGCCATTAGTTTTATATGATAGGCTGGCGTCTAACGCTCGTCTCATATATTAAATTAATGGGGGGCGTTGATGTGTTACGGGAGACGATAGGGTCGCATTGTGCCCGGTGCCACCTCCACTCTGACGTCACAAAGGCATTACGTCATATATAGCTATACTTCCCCTGGCTGGTACAGGACGATAGCGTCTACGGCGGAAAATTTGATACAGCGCTCCGTGACATTCAAGGGTTGAGCGCCTTCACTAATAAGACATGGGATAGCCTACGCCTTGCTATACAGTATAAAGCATAAGGGGTAGCTAATAAAAAGATCAGCTAGTGATGAATGAAAAAGAAATCACGTTTGAAACGTCTGTTTTACAACTGTATTATTTATGTTGATAATCAATATTTTCCATATATTATAAAAATACCATTAAGTCCTCATTTAAATAATTGCCTTTTTTACACAATGACCAGTTTGACCAAATGTAACTTCGGTTTAAGTGGGAAATCAAACTCAAATTAATTTTAATTCGAAGCCATATTGTTTCCTTTTAAAATGAGTTATTCATTTGTCACTTTTGCTCGTTAATTCTCGTTTGTGTAATAATGAAAAGTTAAACCTAAATTCAAATGGCCACTGTCTATAACTGCAATTTGGAGAAGATGGGGGGGGGGGGGGGAGTTATGTAATAAGACTGATCAGCTTGATAGGATGTGGCTTATAAAATCGAAGACTATCGCGGTTGTTTGACATTATAAATAGGATATAAACGAATTTACCGCGTGAAATTTGTAGCACCCGACGTTTCGGCTGCAACGTCACCGAAACGTCGGGTGCTTCAAATGTCACGCGGTAAATTCGTTTCTATCCTATTTAGGATATGGATTGTCTTAACAGGCGGGCGTAGATGCTAGTAGAATGTACAGCGAAGGGATTGCTGATATCTCTCTACCGATTCTACATTTTAGCAACTTCGTCATCATACCTTCGTTTTCATGCCGATTTTAACTTTATTATAAATTAAACACACAATAGACACTCTCACAGCCATTCAAATAAGGGCAAATACATTAGTGATTTAATTATAATTACATTAGTGACAAATTCATTAGTGACAAATATATAAATAGAATCGAGCGCATTCAAATGAAGTTCGTGAAATATCTCTGCTTCCGTCTGAAAATCCTATACAGCTCATCTAACTATTTCAATTTATGCAAGAAATTTCATATCCTCCCCTTGATTAAGCGACGTGAAACCGCGGACTTAACCTCGTTGCTAAAAATTACCTCCAATAACATTAACTGTCCTGACTTACTAAATAAAATTAATCTCCGTGTTCCTTCCAAACTCAATAGATTTAACCCTGCTCTTCATGTTCCTCATGCTGATACCAACTATAGGCAAAATGCATTTCTGTGGCGAACAAGTGACAATTTCAATGACATGATTAAACGCTTTGACTTTGATGTATTCTGTACGAGTGTTAACTCAGCTAGGCAGCGGCTGAACAGTGAATTCTTTAGCATTAATTGTTATATAATTTTTGATGCATTTTTAATCGATAGCTTTAATTGAAAGATCACATATGTTTCCACAACGTTATTTAAACGTGAAAACCTTTAATTGGCTCTCTGTTATGTTACTCCGGCTTTTTGTTAAATTATAATTAGCTGTTGGTTTTCCTAAAAATAAATAAATAAATTATTAAAGTTATTAAAATAAATAACTATATAAGAAATAGAACGATACTGATACTGACACACTGAGGTACGTTCAAATTACAAAATTAAATAATAATGTGTTTTTAAACTCTACGGTTTACATCCATTACGGCCTTTTCGAAGTCATATAAAGAGCCATGAATGGCTACATTATTTTTAATGCATTTTGAAATGTGATCTCTCGCAATCACTCTTTGCTAATTATAACTTATGAAATCTGTTACGTCCTTAGAAAACTTTTAAAAAAGATATTTTTAAAACATAATGATTTGTTTGATTTTAATTGAACTATTTCTATACATTATATCAATGTTTCTACACACTTAAAATGTCGTTAGGAAAACTATTCCATGTAGCGATACTAATTGGCGATAGAAAGTCCTACTTTTTTTTAATGACATAACTTTTAGAAAATCATTAAAAAAAATGTCACAATATTTATTTGTTTACCTGACAGATTGTAAAAATATTCAGCCTGATCTAAGCGTAATCTCGCCAATTCCCTTTCGTGATGTTGTCCAAAGTGGCAGCCATTTTATCAAGTATCTAATATTTTATTTGAAATATATCCATTAATCGTGATGGTTTTAGTGAGGCAAAAAAAATATTTTTGATAATTAATTTTCGACCAAAGTGGCATAACTAACGTTAAGTGCGGAAATGATGATGATTAACCTGTGACACATTCACACAGATTTCTAAGCATTCAATTAATTAAAGCAGATATGTGGCGTCGGCATGTGAGAAGGCTAGAGGAGGTCTATTGTACTTGGGACTCCATTGTACGAGTAATCTCGGCTTCTGTCGTTCGCCACAATAGCCTTGCTGAATCACGTTATATGCCGCGAGATACTTCCAGGAATAGTGAGTTAGCTAGCTATAAATAGGTAAACTACGTAAATTTATTGCCGGTGCTCTGCATGTCTTTCCGGAGTGAAGCGTGTCAATTAATAAGCTGCCTTTAATTACAGAACGTTTCAGAAGTTATATTGCGTTTTAGTGACGACGCTTTTGCGCATGACGACGCAAACTGGAGCTTGAACTTTGTTTGCTTAGTAGGTAGAGATAGTTAGGAAAATATATCATCATAGAAATAGAAATATATTTATTGTCCGAAATTGTGGTGGTACATTTATGGTGATAATGCGTAAAACTATGTCTCTCACAATTACCTGTTATTAAAACAGATTGACAAATGTACTTATCTGCTAATTATAATATCTTATCAAAAAATGTAATTATTTCACTGGTTTGCCTATAATATCTAAATGAAATCAATAATAATTCGTAATGTTCATTGAATGGCCTAAAATAACATTTAAAAGAGAAATATAACATGAAAAAAATCTAAACAGATATAAATACTAATAACTAGATACACATTTGGGTTTGCATTTTCGATTGCATTATAGAAGTGCCTTGAACCAAACCAAATCCAGAAATAGGCTCGCGACCTTTATCTGTAGTGGACTGAACGAGGACTATGGTCAGTAGCGGCGTTAGGGTAGAGCACTGTTGGGCAACCGCCCAGGGCGCTAAGCATAAAGGAGCGCCGCAGGCCCCCTTTATATTTGCTTGATCATTGAGCGAGTCCTGCTTACTCGTAAATTCCCTAAATCTAGCGACAAAATCGTTATGGCGACAACACTAGAATGGAACGCAGTGCTCCGACCGAACACTTTGTCTATTGAAACTCAGAATACTGATGTTCAAGTCTCTCATAAGGCTACTACTCTAGCCGAACAGTTAAAAGATTTCAGCTTCATAGCTTCATTGGTTGTTTGGTATGACCTACTTTTTCAAATTAATATCGTCAGTAAATCTCTACAATCAATAGACATGGATTTCGGTAAATGCACAGACATGTTGAAAAAATGCTGCGCTTCCTTGAATTAATATAGAAATACAGGCTTTAAAAGCGCTATTTTAACTGCAAAAGAGTTGACTGAAGAACTAGAAATTGAACCTGTGGTTAGAGCGAAAACAAGAATTCGACGTATTAAATGCCAAATCTGCCCGCAATGAGCCTTTTACATCTCCAGAAAAGAAATTTGACGTAGAATTTTTCGGGACCGAAACTTCATTTCCACGGATGATTGAACAGCTGGTATCCCAGACCTGAATCCATTTTACTACAAAATATGGTCAGTTTTAGAGGCTATTGTTTGCATTACTCGATACCCAAATATTGAGTCTCTAAAGAGCGTCCTGTGTGTACCGCGATCGATAAGTGGCCAGATAAATTTCGGTCGTGCTGGAAAGAAAATAGTTGCAATTTCAAATAATATATTGCTGAAGTGTTCATAGATAGAATTAGTAATATATATATATATATATATATATATATATATATATATATATATATATATATATATATATATATATATATATATATATATATATATATATATATATATATATATATATATATATATATATATATATATATATATATATATATATATATATATATATATATATATATATATATATATATATATATATATATATATATATATATATATATACATATATATATATATATATATATATATATATATATATATATATATATATATATATATATATATATATATATATATATATATATATATATATATATATATATATATATATATATATATATATATATATATATATATATATATATATATATATATATATATATATATATATATATATATATATATATATATATATATATATATATATATATATATATATATATATATATATATATATATATATATATATATATATATATATATATATATATATATATATATATATATATATATATATATATATATATATATATATATATATATATATATATATATATATATATATATATATATATATATATATTTATATATATATATATATACATATATATATATATATATATATATATATATATATATATATATATATATATATATATATATATATATATATTATATATATATATTATATATATATATATATATATATATATATATATATATATATATATACATATATATATATATATATATATATATATATATATATATATATATATATATATATATATATATATATATATATATATATATATATATATATATATATATATATATATATATATATATATATATATATATATATATATATATATATATATATATATATATATATATATATATATATATATATATATATATATATATATATAATAAGGTTTGTAAAGAAATCCGTTTATAGGATCATGTTTTTATTTAAAATAAAATTAGTAAAAGCTACTTAAAAAGTAGCGAAGGAAATCCCAGGTTGTATTGGGAAATGCTTATGTTTGAATGAGATATACTTACGGTTTTATATATAATAGGTTTACCCTATTTTGATAACATTATACAATCTTTTTTATAAACTTCTCTGCCAGAAATAAAGATTTAAGTTTCTTCTTTCATTTCATTGAGCATATGGAGTTTTTTTATTTATTTTTAATTCGATTTAATGGCTCGTTGATAACAAACTCAGCCAATTGTATCATATTTTAAATGTTAGTAGCATTCGAAATTTGAATTATTTCGTAATGTCACTTTCATTTATAAAACGGCCTTGCCGAAATGATCAATAGTTTAATTTTTAATTTTTTCGCCTAATTCGTCTCATTTGAAGGCATTTTGTGTTGCATAAGGATAAGCCCTATTTATGAGATATATGGATGAATAGTGATTGTTAGTCGACTGCAAAAGGACCTTAAACTTACATTGCACCTGTCGAAAGTCGTGCACATCCGTAAGTATATCTCATTCAAACATAAGCATTTCCCAATACAACCTGGGATTTCCTTCGCTACTTTTTAAGTAGCTTTTACTAATTTTATTTTAAATAAAAACATGATCCTATAAACGGATTTCTTTACAAACCTTATCAAATATAACAATATTATACTGTTTTCTACTATGTTTCTTTACATTTTTTTAATATTATACAATTTTATATAGGTTTACCCTATTTTGATAACATTATACAATCTTTTTAATAAACTTCTCTGCCAGAAATAAAGATTTAAGTTTCTTCTTTCATTTTATTGAGCATATGGAGTTTTTTTATTTATTTTTAATTCGATTTAATGGCTCGTTGATAACAAACTCAGCCAATTGTATCATATTTTAAATGTTAGTAGCATTCGAAATTTGAATTATTTCGTAATGTCACTTTCATTTATAAAACGGCCTTGCCGAAATGATCAATAGTTTAATTTTTAATTTTTTCGCTTAATTCGTCTCATTTGAAGGCATTTTGTGTTGCATAAGGATAAGCCCTATTTATGAGATATATGGATGAATAGTGATCGTTAGTCGACTGCAAAAGGACCTTTAAACTTACATTGCACCTGTCGAAAGTCGTGCACATCCGTAAGTATATCTCATTCAAACATAAGCATTTCCCAATACAACCTGGGATTTCCTTCGCTACTTTTCAAGTAGCTTTTACTAATTTTATTTTAAATATATATATATATATATATAAATATATATATATATATATATATATATATATATATATATATATATATATATATATATATATATATATATATATATATATATATATATATATATATATATATATATATATATATATATATATATATATATATATATATATATATATATATATATATATATATATATATATATATATATATATATATATATATATATATATATATATATATATATATATATATATATATATATATATATATATATATATATATATATATATATATATATATATATATATATATATATATATATTACATGCATGTGAATATGTATTTAGTTATGCTGCTCTTTCTCGTTATCCCGCTCGCACAATTCCACCCAAATATTCCGCATTCAAAAGAAAATAACTTCGGCATACATTTATTTACTTACTGTGTTCGCTTTGAAGTATTCCGTTTTCAATTACATCCGTCTAGCTCAGAATCCCACTGAAGAGCGCGTCGACAAAGAACCTATTATATTTCGCAAATCGCGTGGTGGAAAGTCGACCGTATCGTGGACGAAATGAGGAGACATTGCAATTTAAATGAGAGTAAAAATGCGGCGCTCTGGGAGGGCGGGCAATCGTCGCCAACATTGGTGCCAGCAGCTGTATCTATCAACGATTGGATCGATGGACGCTGAAGGCGAGACACAGGATGATTTGAAACTAGATCGTACCTATATGTGTATCTTAAAAAGAATATAAGGCCGTTCATAATGGGCTGTTTGCTATGCATGTCATATCATATCATTTTTTAATTCACATTTTGGTAATAAACGTCCATGTACAAAAATTTTCCATGTAGGTACAAATCACAAATATACAAATACATATATTATATAGGTATACCTATAAGAAAAATAAAAAAACTGTAATAATTTTTGAATAAATCGGTTTGGTCACCACAATCTATAGAATTCAGATATCTCAGACGAAGTAGAGAGTAGAATGCACGCCCTAACTTATCACAAAGCGAGTAAATGTCGGTCCCCTTTTTTGACCGTTATCAACCACGAATCCAAGGAAAGTCTCTGACGCCACTAGGAGTTGATAGGATGTTATTGTGTATTACTGTCGAATAGCTTGTTATTGTATGTAAATTAAATTAATTCAAATTTGTTTTGGTGACATTTAAAATCAAAAAATATTTCAACTTCTCTCATCACGTATGCTATTGTTGATGATAGGACTACCGTATTCACGTCTTTGATGATAGAGCGCGTGCCATCATGAATTTAACAATACATATGCGTATTTAGTTGCCCCAGCAATGTCATTCATCAAAAAGTCAGGACACCTGGGGAATATCAGGCAAAACATTGCCCACTTCAGACGAATCAGTACCAAGGGCCGTCTTTAGCTTTTCATTAGCAAGAAAGCTTGCTAGAAGATTTCGCCTTGGGAGCCGGATTTTGATTCAAGCTTCTTGACCGATCCCAAATAGGAAAACGGCCGTGAATTGCAGATAGAATCGCTGAAGACAATAAATGCATCGCTCACGGATCACAGGTAAAATGTTTCTAATATGGGTCTAACGAAGGATACCTGCGAACCGTCCGGTCTGAGCCACGATCTGAGACGTAAATGAGATTACTGGCTTACATGTTTGCACTAAAACCCAAGTCAATTTTCAAGTTCGGTTTTCTTAGAAGTATATTATTGTTTTATTTTGAGATAGGATTTCATATAGCCCTCTTTTACAGTCCATTCTGCTCGTTTATGGAATCAGCTCCCTCACTCTATCAGGCATGCGCCTTCGCTGCATACTTTCAAAAAGTTGTTGAAGAAACATTTATTTTTACACAGCCACTAACCAAATACATCACCTTGTCCTCTCCTTTATCCTTTCCTGGGCAACCTTAGCATAAATTACTGACATATATCTGTAAAAGTTTATTTTAAATTTAACTTTACTACTTCTTTGTGTATTGTACGGTGAAAATTAGGAATTATTTTATCAAATGGTTGACTGTAAGATATCACTATAGCGATAAGTCCGCCATTTGTGCATAAATTGTCTTTTTTTAAAAACCAGCGTAATATTCATTGAGTTATGTTTTTATAGCACAATAAAGTCATTCTATTCTATTCTATTCCTTATATAGCCGAGTTTAGAACGCTATCTATCGGGCTACTGAACATAAATCTGAAAAAAAATATGTTTTTTTTTGAACTATGACTCTCATCTACACGTTGCGTTTCATAATAAAATTCTAACTGCCTAAACTTAGTATGGCATTGAGCAATCTAATAACCTCGATCTAGTAACAAGGATCGAAGAAGAAGTACAAAAACGTCGACTACGATGGTTCGGCCATGTTTGCCAAATGAACGATAATCGCTTGCCACGTAAACATCTTTGGCGAGACCGTCCGACAGAATGGAAAATTCAGCGATCGGCACCGAAGAAAACCTGGCTAAATAACATCAAAGACGACCTTAAAAATCAACGATTATCGGTTAGGGATGCTGGAGACGTGGCAAAAAATCGTCAAGAATGGAAGCGAATCGTGAATGGAGTACGAGATCCAGCGGCACCGACAGCAGCATATTGGCTGCGAGGGCGACCCCCTCCTCAATCGCCGGCTACGGAATAAATAATAATAATAATAATCTAATAACCTATATAATCAACGTCAATATGTACCGAATTATACAATTACGGGACATATTGCAAATTTTGGTATTACGAAAATTAACGTTTTGAGTCACCCGTAGCGGCGAGTAGCCGAAAAACCTCCAATCGCAGTGATTGAAAAGCGAGAGCGTTCGTAATAGGTTGCACGATTTCATTCCGCAAGACGCGCCACTACTGAAAATTGGAAATAACGTATATTCAGTCGATTTTTTTACTTAATTGAACAACCCCGTAATCACCAAAATGATAGAATGCCGCTGATTTTGGTACAATTGTTGCTCGTCGCAAAAACTGATTTCATGCATTTTTTTCATTGCCTTTTGGAAACGGACAATATTATGGCTGTAGCAACCTCTTCCACAGAGAGAAAAAGCTACGTTGCTAACAGCAGATGGCAACCCATTCCATGCTTGCCGACTTGGCCTGCTTTACTTTAGTGATCTGACGGGAAGTAGGGCGGTGTCGACTACAATGGGCGAACGTGTCACCCCAGCCTGGTATATTAATAATATAATAATAATATTTAAAAAAACTCTTTATTGACCACAACGAGTACAAAAGGCGGGCTATAACGGGGTATAACGATATGTAATTATTCTTTCAGCCGTGGGATAAGCGTAGAAGACTTAAAGACAAGAAAATCTACTGTCTAGCTCGCCAGCAGCCGATTAGAGACCGACACCTTAGTGGCTCTTTAGACGATCTAGCATGCTTGTAAAGCATGGTGTCGCGGACTGGGAAGGGATCGTGAACCGCAAGAAATATGAAAATATATTTTTTTATATTTACCAAAAATGCCTAATTGTGTAGTTTATACCATGCCTGTTGCAACCAGACAAAGAAACGACGACAAGGCGACACATGCCGAAATCAGTCATCCGGAAGTCAGGAAATAAAAGCATTAGGTTCAGCCAAAATATAAAAAAATAAAACCACTTTCGGAAATTCCATTTATAATACCGACTTTCGGCTTTACCCCAATAAAGTGCACAACGCACAAACAAAGCCATAAACCAAAAAGTTCCACCCGAAAATACAAATATGCATAGGTATCATAAAAACAACAGCAAAACCACTCAGACGAATGGCGCCGACGGCGCCCGGTGCCAGGCAACAAAGGACGCACGTGCGCTTGAAAAAATTCCATTGCAAAATACCGAATTTGACAATTTCAAAATGAGAGTCGCATTTTAGTAAATAATATAGTATTAGAAATATATAATAAAGCTTAAGTGTACAACTATATGTTATTATAAGATGTTATGTGTATTATAAGAAACATTATAAGCATGCGTTATAGTTTAAAAAAGTAACGTTATAATATGTTTAAGTAATTAAAAACTATGTATAGTTATTAAGAAATGTCATTAGAAAAATAGCATAAAAACATTTAATTCTTGTAACAGATATAAAAGGTTTAAAGTATAGAATAATAAGAAATTTTGACGATATATCTAGTTGATGACAGCAGGCAGGGGTAGCGCTCTGGAGGGGATGAAGCGAATATAAAGCGATGCCCGGCTGCAGAGCGGGCAGAGTGTGTTTTTATACGATCAGGTAAGAGTGTATTTTTTCATGATCAGTGGCGGTGGGAAGTATGTGCGATATACTCTGACTTTATTTGGTGAACAGTAAATTTCTTTGGTGATTATTTTGTGTTAATATAGTGTTTTAGTCCGTAAAAAGTAGGTTAATGACTTTACGAATGTGCTTAACTTTTCGCCTATTCTAAGAGATCTGAACTTTGTATTTTGAATAAAGAGGCCGTGACTACATGGGTGTTTATTGTTTAGTGGAAATATAGAACGAAAGAGGCAAACTGAGTTTTGCCACGTCTTCGGCAAGTACTTCAACCCGGTAAGCAAACGAAATGAATTTTTTGGTATTTCATGCAAGGCAAGCCGGATTTGCCGAGACAATGCCTAATTGTGTAGATATATTTGCATATATCCTGCAGTTTACGATCCCCTCCCAGCCAGCGACGTGATGCTTGACAAGCATGCTTGATCGTCTAGAGAGCCCCTTACGGCGAGGCACCAGAAAAGGTACCCAGCGGGCAGCATCGCCCCCTATATATAACTACCAGTTTTGGTAGTTAAGTGGAAGCTGACGTGAAGCAAAGTATCAACGTGGCTAATTGCTATGGACTCGAGTGATACTCAGACTGTATGTGGCATCTAATTCTTGAGCATATTTTAATCATCCGCGGATCTCAACTTTAAGATCCTCCTGTTGTTACGAAGTGCATAGGTACATAGGCATTGTCGGTCGGATAAGGCCGCCGCTGCAGCCGGCGCGCGCTGCACAACGTGCGGTTCAACTTTTAATGGAAGATTTTCTGTGCAGGCTTCGCTCGCCCAGCTCATTTGCACAACAAATGACAGAGTGGCGGCAAAGAGGGAAGATTTATCTTTCCGCCCGGGCGGATTTTACGCCAATTTTCAACAAACCAAAATAAATTTGATGACGTGACTTTCGTGGATACATTATTTGATAATTTCAAAGAGATTTGTAAAGAATCAATCCCGCCAATGGAATTATTTGTATTATAATTCAATTAAATTAATTTATTAGAAAAAACACAGATTTTAGTAGTTCATCTAAAATTATTAAATAATTCGTCAGTGATATATGCAGTATTATCGGAATTCAGCACTAGCTATACCTCCGACATTCAGTTTACGATTTCATATTAGAAACAACAGATATGTAAGTAGGTATGAAGCAATTAAATACGACTCCAGAGATTGGATGCGATGAGCGTGATTTGAGAAATAATAAAAAAGTGAGATTTTTAAATATATGAGTAGTAGCAAAATAACAATTAAAATAGTCACTAGTAATATTTAAATAGCCTAAAAATAATATTAAAATAGTCCAAAAAAAAAACACAAAATAATTTCTAAAAACTCTCAAATTAAGAATTTTAAAATGGAAGGATCCCGAGAAATAACGATCTATATCAATTTTTAAACAATTTTGTCTGTAAACCAAATATATTGGAGTTTCTAAATATTATTAAAATGAAATTGATTGGTAATTTAGTACAGTTGAAGGATAAGTCAAATATCAAAGCAAGAAGAAAATAGAAAAAAAAGTTATAAAAATCATTTACAACAGGTAAGATCATTTACGTCTTGGAAGGTTTCAGGTGCTAACATGATAAATATAACAAAGATTTACTACTAGTGGTAGTCAAACTAGTTAAAGAAACGATATATTTTGCATGATAACATAGAATTCATTCGATAAAAGTAAATCATAATATTCAATTCCAATCAGGTACTTTTTGAGTTGGTCCTTGAATTGTTCGGTCCTTGTCTACCTTCTCTAGCAAAACTTTTATACTTAACCCCCTTGGATTTTCTTTTAAAATTAAGCCCACGAATTTCGTATTTTTCACTGAGAAACTAATTTTTGTCCGATATAAATATATTTATATTGTTTCTCAGTGCATTTTTAACTTTAAATGATCATTTTGGACATACCTATTTAGTCTCGTTTGGTTGTTTTCGATTGACGATTCAATCGATCCAAGGTTGATTTTACATAACTTTAACCCTTCAGGCATCGGCCCCTCAGCCGATTGACGAGTTGCTATCCCAAAAAATTTTTGTAAAAATTAGTAAAAAAATTTAACATTAATTACTGCCAAACCACTGTACCCATAATTAAAATGAAACATATTAACATAATAAAATAAAACAAATTAAATTAAAATAAAATTTAAACGGGGCCGTCACGCTGAATCGTGTTGTGGCCGATATCGGCCAATCGGGGCCTGAGAGCAGTGTTTTTGAGCCTTAACGATTGGGTCTGAAACAGTACGCGTACACCTGAGATTCCTGAAAAGATAAATAGGTTTTCGTATTTTAGTAGTCAGAATAACCGATATCGATTTCCTACTTCAAAGTTTTGTCAAATGTTGGGTTAATATATTATTTCACTTGTTATTTATGCTTTATAATAGTACACGTACAGCCAGAATGATATGTTCTTGTTTGAGGAGTGGAATTGCACGTATGAATATTTAAGCCTACATGTTTAATGTCTCTACTATACGTTATGGAAAATGTAATGTAGTTCGTTTTTTGTTGGTCTGGCACGAGTAGATATTTTTTCAGCCAAGAGTTGATATCAGTTAGGTCCCATGCAGCAATTTGTATGCGGTTGGTCCTGTTTTCTCAAGACAGCCTTCCTCCACGTTGTGCCATATTAGTCAGGTCATTAATATAGACCAGAAAAATAAACGGCCCTAATACACTCCCTGGGTAACTCCATACGTAATGTGCGCTTTAGAACTTACTTTACCATTTATTTTGGTGATTTATGATCTATTCGAGAGGTATTGGTAATCCATTGCGATGCCTTCACAGGAATTGCCTTGCTAGGAACTTAATGCATTGAACAGGTCTAGAAGATCTAGCAGGCACTAATCGCCTTCATCGATACAGGTCAGTATTTCCTCATTTAAAGAGGCAATAGCGTCTTAATTGGAACAACATAGGCTGGAAGTAGCTAGTATTGCATAGTTCGAGTGTTAAAAACATCAGCATTGTCATTACTTAGGCCTAAGGTAACTTATATAACTATATTGCATTTTTATATATAAAATATGTTTTTATTTATAAACACACTATATATACACTAGCTATCCAATTAATTATAAACCAACCTATCAATTTTCACCTACTGCCCCCTACGAGTGGTATTTGGAACTTTAGAGTATTATAATCAGCTTGGATAACGCAAAAGCTCGCCCGCATCAACGATTCGCAAAATCCGCATAAACAATGAATTTTTGCTACGTGTTCATACAAAATAATCAGAGGACTATTTTCATGAGTGATTCCTATATCGGCTGAAATTCAACGAATGCGCTCAATGAACAAAAACATAACTGAAAAAAATGAACTTTCTGCGCTAAAAACCCACGTAGCCAAATTTCCGATTTCCCAATTCTCAACGTCCTTCCTTTATGTCCTATCCTGTTTGACAGTAAATCATCAAATCATAGCAGTGGTAGCCAAGACGCTGCATGTGTGCCACTAATTGCATACGACGGTGTTTTTTTGAGACGGAGACACCGATTTTTTATAGACTTGTATTTAGCTAATGATTAGAAAACATGTCACAAAATATGTTTTTTATCATATGTTTCGAATGATATCCGATTAATCCTTGAAATTATAGTTGGCCTCGAGCAAAGAAAGGCCTCTAACGGGATTGTTAGCGGAGCTAGATAGTAGATTGTATTGTCTATAAGTCTTCTACGTTCATCCCACTGCTGAAAGAACGATCACATATCGTTATACCAGCCTGGGGTGACGGGTTCGCCCGTTGTAGTCCAACCCTATTTAGGAATTGTAGATACTATCTGGATATTAGATTCTCTATCAAGTATAATATTTTGTTTTGCTTATTTATGTACAAAAATATTTATTCATAAAACCAATAAAAATTTTGATGATTTCTCGGAAAAAAATGATTATGTTTGACAATGGAATTTTACCAGAAATATCCTCGAAATGACGCGCGAAGTTATCCTAGTGGCCGCCTATGTATCTATGGTAATAATGAGGTATTTGGTATGGATTTTAGGATGCGTTCGAATTAGAAAATTTATGTTACTGTGCGCTCCGGGAGCAAGCCGCTAATATTGGTCGTTACGTAGTCAACGGTGTTCTGATGTGCAACGAAATTTGGTCGTTACATAGCCGAAGGGTTAAATTATTGGGATTTCGTAATCAATCAGTCCTTTATATAAAAAAATATCATTATCGATATTATTATAGATGGCCTAATAAATTGCTATTAGTTTCACAGTATAATGCTATCTGCTCTACCTGCATGTGGCGCTGATGGAATTATAAAGGTTGCCAAAAAGTACTATGATGTTGAAAAATCTAATACAGATATAATCAATGGTAGTATGTATCATCATCATCATCATCATCATCATTTATTCATTCCATAAAAGCATTTCACAATACTGAGGAACATGTCAAATTTTACAATCATAATTTACCGGATGATAAAACCGCTTTGATTAATTAAAAGGAAAAAAAATAATTGTAATCAGAGGTGATTACTTAAAAATAGTAAAATTTACAAAATAATCAATAATCAAACAAATAATAATCAATACCATAAAAAGAAAAATTCTGAAACATGCGTAATTAAAAACAATATCAATAAAATCTAAAACTTAGTTCGAAAGTATAGTCATAATATGGTTATTTATAATCAAGCAATTGTGGACGCAATATCATAAAAGTCGTCCAGTTTGTAAAGGGCATGTTTGACTAACTGATTTTTCAAGCAGATTTTATATGCTGCCATCTCAAGTCTTTTCGTCGATGATGGCAAAGCATTGAACAATTTAAAACTAATATATAAAAATGTTTTTTGATATTTAGTCAAGCGTACTTTAGGCAATAACACACTTTTATGTCGCGTATTATGGCTATGCCGAGTGGAGTGAAGCTCGCAATTTAAAACATTCTCTTTGGCGTATAAAAGGCACTGATATATGTACATGGACGACATGGTAAGGATACCAGCTTTAATAAAAAAAGGGGCGCAATGTGTTTCTCTGCTTACACCAAAAATTGTCCTAACGGCTTGCTTTTGTAGCACAAAAACGCGATGGGTATCGGTTGCATTACCCCATAGTAGTATCGCATAAGACATCTTTGAATGGAAGCAGGAGTGATACACACTGATCGCTGCACGTTCGCCAGCCAGAAATTTAACTTTTATTATAGTATAAAGAATTTAATCTGGAAGTTTCGTATACATTTGAATCATGTCAAATTAAATTTCAGGAGAAACTCACGAAACGGCTAAATAACTGTTTAATCTCTTAAATCGACATTTTATTTAAGTAATTCAAGAATAATTTAAAACAATTTTATCTTAGGAACTATGCACAGAAATATTTTAAACATTGAATAAATAGCAGAAAATGAATACATTACAAAGTCCAGTGACAACGCTACCATACTAGACGGGGACCTGTTCTAAGGTGAACGTTTAATTTTGTGAGTGCTTGTTCAATACTGTGATTATTACAAAAACAAAACATTTTTGTAACAAAAAAAAATAAAAATAAAAAATAAAATTGTCGTAATAAAATAATTATTGATAACATCAAATAAACGACATCAGACGCATTCTTATCCACCAACTGGCCTTTTTTATTAAAATTGGACAGTCAAACTTGTTACATCATCTAGCTCTGATTGAAGAACGGATTTATTTAAAAAGAGACAATCGTGTGCTTCGCCTGCTCTTGGGTCAGTCACCAGCTGCAGTTAATCCTATACATTTTCACACCCCCCTTAATTCGATGGCGACGCCAGCCAACTATGAGACGCTTTTTTGCCGTCTATGGCTTTGAGCTTCCTAACTTGTCTTCGTCTATTTTTCTTGCGGAAAAGTCTGCATCGTAGAGATAGCGTGGGCAATTTCATTTCTTTTGGGTTCTCTGCCTTGAATACAACGATAAAGTTGAACGCTGAACAAATTAATAGAATAATGTTAAAACATGCGAGGATCTATCGTGACGCTATAATTATATAAAAAGATATCGATATTTTTTACTTGAATCAACCTAAATTCAGCGAGGCTGTCCTTAGCTCACTAGGCGTCTAGGAAGTGATTACATAGTGAGTATACAAATTGTTTCAAAATACTCAGAGCGAAAATGAGAATAGCAAAGAGTATAATTTGAATACCTATATCCTATCCTACATGTACCCCATCCCTCTCCTTTTCTATCCTTATAATAGTTCAATTGTAATTTAATTTAATTTAATTTAGTGCAATCCAACTTTTGATTTACCGTATAAGAAAATAATGTAGGAAACAATTAATCGGCCAGCGAAACACTGTATTAGAATAATTAGAAATAATTAATGAAGCGCTGTATGTTTCCCGAATAAAACAAATAAATAAATAAATAAGTAAAGAGACTTATAGGCGCCTTTAAGGTATTTCGAAACGTGTTTCATTCAAAATACCTCAAAATTGTCTACAGTACCCTAGCAAATAGTTTCATTTTATACGATATTCTGGATTGGGTAAGATCTACACGTACTTTTCTGAATCCACTGTTATTGCAAAAAAGCCTAAAAGGTACGACTTGTTCGTTGAGTTAAAATTATTAGACATCAGGCAGATAATTGCAAAACAGTTCTATTTAACTGCTGAAAATGTAAAACATACAAGTTAAAAATGAGCATAAAAATGCAAATGAAGTCTAAACACTTCGTACGGAAAATCCTAACTTCTTTTGCCCGAAGACTTTGGCTTTATAGAACCCATAATTTAATATACTTTAATAATTTATAAAAACATGCAGAAACACGAAGCTATTAATTTAACTTGGGAGAAGTAAGGTGGAAATGTAAAAAAGTTATTTTTTCAAATAACATATATATATATATATATATATATATATATATATATATATATATATATATATATATATATATATATATATATATATATATATACATATACATATACATATATATATATATATGTATATATATATATATATATATATATATATATATATATATATATATATATATATATATATATATATATATATATATATATATATATATATATATATATATATATATATATATATATATATATATATATATATATATATATATATATATATATATATATATATATATATATATATATATATATATATATATATATATATATATATATATATATATATATATATTGTCGTAAATTTACTTGATCGCACAGAAACGCTATTCGAATTAAAACCTTTTTAAGAAGGCACTTAGCTAATTTCCGTCTATTTATTTTACCTATACAAGGCGAGTTTTCAAAGGAGAACATTATGTGGAAATTCGAAAGCCTTTGTAGATACAAAAAAATGCTGTAAGAAGCAATGAGATGTATTTTAGAGAAATAAACAATGGCATTTTTTTTAATTTCATATATTTTGGAGAAATTACCTTTTTGCACCTTCTTCCACCTGAAGGTGTTCTCGTCTGATTCCAATCGGTTCAATTTTCTGTTAGAAACAAATCAATATAAGACAATATTTGTCTAAAGTTGTTAGAAGTTGCTCATAATAGACTTCATTTATCCCATACAAAAGTCTCTAAGAAAGTGACAATGTACTGACCGAGACTATACGTAGGTAGATAATTTTAAAAAAAATAGTGTCGGTTGAATTGAAATTTTTATAATATTTGTAGGGAGGCATTTTATGTAAAAAATATCAGTGTATTAAATACTTTGTAATTATTAAACTAGCCTACCTAATAATAGTGTTATATTATTGAATAGTGTTATATATTAAATAGTAACATAATACCAAAACTTACTGGCTTGAATGATTGTTTTCGAAAAATATCTTAAAATGTTATTTTTATTAAAATATCCTAAAGTTTTTAAGATACTCTATAAGGATAGCGTGTAAACCATGTATTCCGGTGCTACCAGCTTTTTTTAATAGATCATTTTGTTACCTATGTTAAAATTACCAAAACTGCGATACTTTTTTAATGCCTGCACTAATCTTTGTTATATTTAAAGCGACTTAATTTTAACTAGAACTAAACACATTTGAACGTGTTAGTATTTGCAATGCTATTATTCTGTTAATGAATAGAGAATCACTGAATTAAGAAAACAGAATGTTAATGCATATTTTAATACTGTTAATGAATACAGAATCAATAAGAAATATCGTATCAGAAAAGAGCTTGATTTCTTTTGTTGTAGTAATTTATATTCCCTGATTTTAATGGTATTTTATTGGTATATTACTGAACTTATAATTTTATTTCATTGTTTTAAAATTTCCTAATCTTGTAAAACACTCACATTCTTATAATGCAAATAAATAGTTCATTGTTCCTTGTTCGTAACCCCAACATGATAAAAATGTGTATTTTAGTCGTAAGTTTCTCAAACAATCTTGGAAATAGTATTGGGAATAAAATGCGTTTCCCTAAAACGACTAGCGTCTGTCGAAATTTAGAGGACGAAATACTAAAACAGAGGTTTGCGTACGAAAACTGCTCAGTTTCTTCAGAATATACTATTACAGAATAACGACTTAATTATAATTACAGAGAGTTGGTTATCGAGTGGATTTGGTGATGCTGAAATAATAGATGCGAGGTACGATGTCTTCCGCCAGGATCGTGAATACTGCCTTACCGGGCAGATTCGCGGCGGCGGGACATTGATTGCCGTTAAGCGTGAACTGCGAGCCAGGTACAACCCCGACTGGGGCAGCGATTGCTCGGCCGAATGCGTCTGGGTTACTGTTCCTGCCTCTTCATTACATGTTCAGGTCGACCTTCATTTATGCTGCGTGTATATTCCAGGATCAGGCTCCATTCACTATAATCTGCTTGACGGTTTCATGAACAGTCTCGCCTCAATCCGTAACAGATTGTCAGACGACATTTTCCTAATTTTTGGCGACTATAATTTACCTGATATTGAATGGATTCCCAGTCAAGAGCTAACGTCCTTTGTTCACTCTGGTACACTTAATTCAGTATAGGATCTATGTTTGTAGACAAATCATCTCTTTGCGGTTTAAAGCAATACAACAGTATCACCAACAGAAATGGCCGCATACTAGATCTCATCTTAAGTACGGAATTGGTAAACGTTGTTAGATCTGAACATCCCCTTGTAAAGGAGGATGCTCATCATCCTTCTTTAGACATAATATTTCGCTGTCGTAAGCCTCAAACTCTCCGGGATGCTCTTTACCCAAAATTTCTTTACCACAAAGGGGATTATTCAAACATCACTGCTCGCCTTGCGACCGTCGATTGGGAGACTTTGCTCAATAACTGTTCTTTAGAGGATGCATTAGATAATTTCTACCAGGTTATTAACGATGCCATTGAACAATTCGTCCCTCTTCGCAAACCTTCCAGAAATAGCCATCCGCTCTGGTTTTCTTTAACTTTAATAAAAATAATGAAGGAAAAGTCTTAATACCATAAGAAATGGAAAAAAATCCATAATTCTTCCGACTATGATACTTTTTGTATGTTACGCGCTCGACAAAGACGCGTCCAAGCAGAATGTTTTAAGAACTTTATAAATCAATGCTAATGTGATATAACCCGTTCCCCGGAAAAGTTCTGGCTGTATGTGAAGAAACTTCAGAAGAATGATAGAATTCCGCAACATATGACCTATGACAGCCACTCAATTAGCGGTGGCTCACAAATATCCGAAGCATTATCTCAGTATTTTGAATCCGTGTTTGCGGATATCCCAACTTCCGCATCTTCATCACATAATATGGCGTCCAGCAATATTTCCCGAATAGCGACTATTAGCAGCATCGATACAAATGAGGCATTAATTTATAAGTACCTTAAAGCAGTTGACAAGAAGAAAAGTGCAGGCAGCGACTCGATTCCTCCCTGCTTTATCGCTAACTGTGCTACACAACTTGCAAAACCTGTCAGCATGTTATTCACAAGATCTGTCGACGAAGGACAATTTCCCGGTAAATGGAAGGAAGCCCATATCATACCAATCCATAAGGGTGGATGCAAATCGAAGGTCGAACATTACCGACCAATCTCCATCTTACCTACTCTAAGCAAGGTTTTCGAAAAGGTCGTCTTCGACCAAGTTTATCCTGCTATTTCCTCGTCTCTTTCCCAACAGCAACATGGGTTTACACAGCGACGCTCTGTTTTGACCAATCTGTTTAAATTCACAGACTATGTATCTTGCCAAATGGATAATCGCTCTCAGGTCGATGTTATATATACCGATTTTAGCAAGGCATTCGATCGAGTTGATCATGCGATTCTAATTTGCAAACTCGGCAATATCGGTATACATGGTGACTTACTGCGTTGGTTCACTTCGTAAGTCAGCAATCGTCATCAAGCTGTTGTCATCGGGGGGCATAAATCGAATTTTATATCGGTCCCATCTGGGGTACCGCAGGGGTCTCATTTAGGACCATTGCTCTTCAATATCTTCATCAACGACGTAGGCAATTGTTTCTCCAATAGTTTTCACATCTCCTATTCTGACGACTTAAAAATTTACCAGTCTGTATATAGCATCGAGGATAGCGTCTCCATCCAAAGAGACCTCGACCGGTTCTACGACTATTGTGTTAGGAATAAGTTAACATTAAATATTTCAAAATGTCAAAAAATCACTTTCACAAGGAAAAACAATAAAATAAATTTCATTTATAAACTTAATCATATCCCCCTAAGTGAAAAGAGTGAGGTGCGCGATCTGGGTTTAGTATTAGATAATAAACTGCTGTTTGATAAACACATCGACTATGCTACCGGAAAAGCTCATAAAATGTTAGGATTCATCCAGCGAGTGTGTAAACCGTTTAGCGATGTAAGAACCCTTAAGATTTTATACTTCTCCTATGTACGCAGCATTCTCGAATACCGATCTATCATTTGGTCGCCTCAATATACAGTCTATAAAAATAGAGTTGAGAGACTCCAGAAGTACTTCATGAGACATCTTGATTTTAAATCGTTTCAAACCTCCGAAAGTTACTCAGAGAGACTTAACCGTCATAACATGGACTCACTCGAGGATAGGCGCCTCCAATATGATATACGTTTTCTGTACAATATTATTAATAATAAAATAGACAGTCCCTATTCTGTTGGCAGAATCTCCTACCGAATCCCCAACAATAAGACCAGGGCTCGCGATTTATTTTATCTACCGAGAGTCAATACCAATTATGGTCAAAATATGTATTTTTATAGAGCACTTCGATCATATAACCTCAACTTTCAATGTTTGGATATTTTTAATTTATCTTCAAATACTTGCTTCGAAGAAATTAGAAATACGATAAACAGCCTTCGGGTTTGATTGGTATTTCTTCGTCCGTTGGGTACGTAGGCTGTGGCAATCGCCACTACACTATAACAATGCTTTCTAGTCAGTATAAAGTTTCATATGTTCACTATAACAATGCTTTCTAGTCATAAATAAAAGTTCATATGTATATTAACATTATAAATACATTGTGATGTATATTATATATATATATATATATATATATATATATATATATATATATATATATATATATATATATATATATATATATATATATATATATATATATATATATATATATATATATATATATATATATATATATATATATATATATATATATATATATATATATATATACATATATATATATATATATATATATATATATATATATATATATATATATATATATATATATATATATATATATATATATATATATATATATATATATATATATATATATATATATAATATATATATATATATATATATATATATATATATATATATATATATATATATATATATATATATATATATATATATATATATATATATATATATATATATATATATATATATATATATATATATATATATCTTAATATATATAAATTACGTGTCACGTTGTTTGTCCGCGATGGACTCCTAAACTACTTAACCGATTTTAATCAAATTTGCACACAATGTGCAGTTTGATCCAACTTGAAAGATAGGATAGCTTACGTCTTAATTTATAGTCGCGATATTATTTTATTGCAATGTCTATTATTTGACATTCGCAATTATCTGTTAGTTCCAAACGATTTTAACAGATGGCGTTATCTATTGAGTAATCCATAGATGGCGCTGCTATGTTAAACCTACAAACGTCATAGTCGGCCAAGCGTTATTCTAAATTCAAAATATTGTGAAGGTAATACAGTGAAATTATTCCTGCTTTTTAATTATTTGTGCTTCATTGTTCAAAACTCTTTAATTAAAATATATACATGTAAGTATTATCACATAGTTATAAAAGTGGAATAACTGCAGTATAGGAACCTCAGTCCAATTTTTTTCATTTTAATGCTAAATCTGGAAGAAAATTGTGTCGGTCGCTATAAATAAGCGAGATATAGGCATTCAAAATTTAAATTTTAAAAACAGGCCAAAATAATATAATATAAAAATGGATGTTGGTATATCTGTATGCCCGTCTGTCCGAGTTTAATAGACTCCGAAACCGTTTGACCGATCACCATGAAAGTTGGCATATATATGTATTTTTTCATGGTTAAGGTTTTTATATATATCCGCTTTGTTGCAACTTTCAACTAGACGGCGCTGCAGCACACCAACTTCTATACTGCTCAACCGATCGCCAAGAAAATTGGTATACATTGGTATTTGAGAAAAGATATAACACGGGCAACGCCGGGTAATACCTCTCGTATATATATATATATATATATTGCAACGAAACCGCTCTATTATTGATGTTTATTTATGCGAATTTATACTATGTTGATATTATTATTATTAATTAAGCAAAAACAGCGTTTTGGTGGCCAATAAGAGATGTCTACCTATTATTAAGGGATAATGTAGCTACAAGGAGCATAGGGCGCCAGGCCACCAGGCGCTGGGCGGTTCGCTGGTTGTGCAAGCAGATCCTGTACCGGAAACAGGCTTCTGCGCGGCGAATTTTACGGGAATGCAGGGTAACCGCTTGAGAGGCTGGCTGCTCATTCAAGTAAGTTTATCGGAGACGGGTCGTGGGAAAACTCTCAGAGCGCGCGAATCTGCGCGCTATTTAAAAGTGCGATGTCCTGCGTGAAGTGAGACTCGCCTTGATGAGGCGTCCGGTATATGGAGAGGGAAGAGTTCAAAATCTGGTGAAATTCTGCGTTCTAAATGTCGAGATGCAACTATATTTTTTTCTACTTTATTTCTGACTCGTAAACTGTCTCTGTGCTCGGCTGGCGGCGACAAAACAGAAATCGGCGGGGCCGTGATCAGCGCCCTCTCGACGGGCGAACCGACTACTACGGGGTA
This sequence comes from Micropterix aruncella, assembly GCA_944548615.1. Classification (NCBI taxonomy): domain Eukaryota; kingdom Metazoa; phylum Arthropoda; class Insecta; order Lepidoptera; family Micropterigidae; genus Micropterix; species Micropterix aruncella. The sequence goes on from OX155950.1 coordinate 7,328,336, forward strand.
CTATGATTCACTCCGCGGCCGACAGATGGCGCTTTGCGGGAGGCGACGTCTGCCCAGAAGACTGACTAATCGTGTTATAAAAATAAAATGTGGAATTATACGGAATGGGAATATGCCTCAAAGGAAATTAGGAAAATTAAATAAAATCTGGGATATTAAATAAATGAGAAATTGATAATTATAATTGGAAATGGACTAGGAGGATGCCACAGATGGGAACGGCAAATTATAATTGACAGACTAATTGAGGAAGGAAGATAGAATATATTTAGGTAAGGTAACTAGAGGGAGTAGGTATATGAACGGAAGAGGATAATTAAATATATATTTCTCCTTTTATTTTGTGTAGTTTCTTTTTACCCCTTTTCCCTTCAAAAAATAAATGAATGAAATTATACTCAGTGTTGAAGTGGTTTAAAATGTGCGCTTTATTTCTTTACGACATATGAGAGGTGAATCAAAGAAAAAGTATTGAAGACGAATATTCTTAATTATATTTTCCAGTCTTATCTTATCAAAGAGAAACGTAAATCGAGCCTAATAAGATATTTAGAATAATATTCAAAGTTGTATTTTACGGTTTTATTCTACAACAGAGGGGAACGTAAGTCAACATAAAGAAAATATTTAAAATGGTATTTAAAATTATATTTCGCAGTTTATTTCACGAAGAAGACATGTAAATCAAATATGGAAATGTTTAAAACAATGTTTAAAAGAATATTATATTTTATAATTTCCTTTAAGGAAGAGGAGAACGTAAATCAAGATAATAAAAAGGTTTAAAACGATATTTACAATAATTATATTTTACAGTTTCCCTTGTGGGAGAGGATAACGTAAATCAAGATAATAAAAAATGTTTAAAACAATATTTACAAGAATTATATTTTACAGTTTCCCTTATGGGCGAGGATAACGTAAATCGAGATAAAACAAATGTTTAAAAAATAATATTTAAAATTATATTTTCGGTTTCCTTTTATGGAAGAGGAAAAGTAGATCAATATATAAATGTTTAAAAAAACAATATTTAAAATTATATTTTACAATTTCCTTTTGTGGAGGAGGAAATGTAAATCAAAATAACAAAATATTTAAGAACGATGTTTAAAATTATATTTTTTACAATTTTATTTTACGACCTTTCACCCCTGCGGGTTATGACCATTAATTAGGATTGCTTAATACTAGTATCGCACCGTACCTATTGCCCCAACCTTACCGGAACACGTGAGAATTTTATAAGTTTTATTTGGGTATGATATAAAGAATTTTTAGGGGTACCTATTTCAGCGTATTAGAAGTCACACCATTGTAATAAATAAGGTACTTATTAATTAAAATTTTTATATGCGAGGTAGTCACGTTCCTCCGAAAGAACCCTAGCCAAACTCCGTCTACCTTATGTCCGGTTTGTATAGCCGGTTTTATATATGTAATTTAATTATTTCTTACATAGAGAAATGGGGAAATTGAAAGAACCAAGAACAGAAAATATGCAAAAAAAATGTGTGAGCCCCAACCGGGTTGTGTCGCGCTACCTCTCTTGAATAATGAAGAAGAATATATTGGCTATTTTCCTATATAATTAAATATTTATATGGCCCTACGGCCTGCCAAATTACAAAACGAATACCCCAGTATTCCGATCTAAATAACGAGATCTAATTATATAAAGACAATGAACATGATGTATGATATGAAAATAATTTCCAAAAAAAATAAAGAGAGAATTTAATCCTAAAATTTAATCAAAGAAAGGAGAAGAATTAACATAAAAAAGAAAGACAAAAAAACCAGTCCCCGAACCGAACGGTGCGTTTTCTGTAATGACGGAAAGACACCTTATAGTTTCTGGAGACATGCGCTAAGTATCCTCTATATATAATTAAATTCCTACCTTGGAAATCTGAGCACTGAATTTAACACATTAAAATTCTTTTTAAAATCCGTACAAACTAGAGTGAATCGAAGTAGGGTTTTCTTCTATCTGAGCGGCGGCCCGAGGCGAGCCCGCCTCGGACCGCTCACAACCCAAAAGTAATGACCGGCGAGTATATTTCTTTGGCCGGCTTGCGATTATCGGATACGATTTCTACCTACCTAATGGCCTTCTAGAATATTCCAAAATGAATTAGTGCGTAGAGCGCGTCTGAATTTATTTATAGAGAGCGTTTGGCACTCATTGTTTGACTTTAATTATTTTAGCTTTTATTTATTTATGTTTACTATTATTTATTACTTATGAGAGGAAAGGACACATCGTAGATGGTTGCAACACAGGGTGTTGCAATATATATATATATATATATATATATATATATATATATATATATATATATATATATATATATATATATATATATATATATATATATATATATATATATATATATATATATATATATATATATATATATATATATATATATATATATATATATATATATATATATATATATATATATATATATATATATATATATATATATATATATATATATATATATATATATATATATATATATATATATATTTTGATATTTTAAGTGTGTAAATTTTTTAAAATTATTTTCAATAATATATAAAATTAGATTCATGAAAAGTTACTTATCTGGGGTCCTGGTGGACCAGAAACATTTAAACGATAGTTAATGTCCTCTTTAAATACTTAGGGCAGCGGCACCTGTTTCCGCAATTGATAACCTATGATGTTCTTAGTTATTGCAGCCGAATTACTGTATGCCCTTGGATGTAATACGTATAGGAGGATGGTTTCTGTAACAGAAATGGATGTTAGTAACTTATTTTAGAAGAAATTATATGATTGAGAATATTTCGACACTAGTCGTATTCATCTCTATGACATTTCTTTATGAATGAGATGAAATTTTAGAAATGTCATAGAGATGAATACGACTAGTGTCGAAATATTCTCAATCATATAATTTCTTCTAAAATAAGTTACTAACATCCATTTCTGTTACAGAAACCATCCTCCTATACGTATTACATCCAAGGGCATACAGTAATTCGGCTGCAATAACTAAGAACATCATAGGTTATCAATTGCGGAAACAGGTGCCGCTGCCCTAAGTATTTAAAGAGGACATTAACTATCGTTTAAATGTTTCTGGTCCACCAGGACCCCAGATAAGTAACTTTTCATGAATCTAATTTTATATATTATTGAAAATATATATATATATATATATATATATATATATATATATATATATATATATATATATATATATATATATATATATATATATATATATATATATATATATATATATATATATATATATATATATATATATATATATATATATATATATATATATATATATATATATATATATATATATATATATATATATATATATATATATATATATATATTTATATTAACTATATTTTTACATTTTATTATTACCGTATCGTATTATTTATATTAATTTATTGTTTGTGCACGTGTATGTATGTATATATGTATATACGTTATATATCATCATACATCTACATAACTCATAATATGGCTTATCTTACTTACTTACTTAGCTTACCCTATCCCTTTCCCCTTACTTGAACCTGCATTTGTTTCATTGCTCATTGCGCTGTAACAATAGATTTAATTTAATTGTGAAAACTTTTAATTGGCCTTAGATGTATATATTATGTGTTAGTATTAAGTATAAAACGCTGTAAGTTTTCTGAAAAATAAAAATAAAAAAATAAAATTTTAAAATTAATCCAAACCGAGCCATCCGTTACATACAATGGTGATCAATCACGTCGTTGTCTCTCTCCTCCTGGTCATTAATTTTGGTTTAATCAATTTTTCCGCTTTAGCCAACACTCCGCGGTTGATCGATCGTCGCAAAATCTCGCCTTATTTCAATTGAGTAAATTATTTCATCTTTTAGATACTCAACGAGCGACGAAGATCTGGTTCGGGTCGTTTGCTCTCGCTTGAACTTTCATCTCAAACCTTGCAGGCGCATAAAGGAGAACTTTTGCCTGTCTTCTATATTAGGTTATTGTTGGTCCACCCGTGAGAGTTCTACAGAAGTTACGGAGTGGTATTATAATGCAGAAATGATGTATTCTGTTGCAATCGTAGAGGGAAAACTTTAATATAAAATTTTCTCCGCAGTCGCGGTGTCTTTTGACTCCCGTAATATAACTTATGCATTCTGCTGGCAGAATAATTTATCATTTTATCACGTAATAAGCAGCATAACATGATGAATTTCCACAAGATTATAAAGTAGAAATTTTCTTTAAATATTTAAATTACTACAACGTACAGTATGGCTTTTTAGTGGACACTATAAAACTAAACTTTGCTAGACGCCAGAAAGAATTTCACCATGACATAGAAACAAGAGCATCACCATTTTTTGGCACAAACACTATCATGCGCGACGCGAGGAAGTTTATAGAAAATACCAATTTATCGTACGCGGTAAAATACTTTATATATATCTAAAAGCTGACAGACTGCAGTTGGTTTATGTATGCGATACAACGAGCGAAACCGTTTTATGAAGTATTCAAAGTCAAAGTGACTCAGAAAATAATAAAAAGGGAAACCAAAAATATATATGTGGTATCGATGAATGTAGATAAATCTCACATCGTTCGTAGGTAGATATTACTTTTATGGGTTTTGATCGATGAAGCTTTTAGCAGGTAGGTACACAATGTTTCTTCTCTATATACATAGTTAGTCATAGTTCCTATCCTAATGGAGATTGGTATGCATACAACAAAGTCTGTTGGATGTTGTTGTTCAACAACATCCGACAGACTTAAATATATTCATATTAAATATCTATATATTATACTAGTTGAGCCCGGCGAACTTCGTCTCGCCACGAATTTGTTTGTTTGGCAGCAGATGGCGTTAACTGTTTGACATTTGCATTGTTTGTTTAAATTCTACGTTGGAAGTAGCTTACTCAGCATCATTATTACAAATTCAAAGTATCGATCGTGATTCCAATCTGATTGTTTATTTTTGTCTCACCAAAAGAGCAGATTCATCGACTGTCATGTGTCGATTCGTTGTGCTCGCTGTGTTCGAAATGGAAGAGAAAAGTGTGTAAACAGTACGATTTTGTTTGACTCTCCATTGATTTCTTTCCATCTTTTTTTTCAGATTTTGGCTGAAACAAATTGAATTTGTTTCAAATCGAATGGAATCTATTTAAATGCAGTGGTTTATGATACACAATGTTATTCGTTTGGTTTTCTGGCGCAAATACATAGAGAGATTGACGGTTTTCCCATTTGCGAACAGGCGACGTATAATTGAAGGGCCGTGCGTGAAGCATGGATTTTCCAAATTTATTCCACAAACAGTCAGTGATTGTCCTTGCGATTTGTTGACCGTCATCGCTAATGCAAGTCGTACGGGAAACTGCAGTAGTTTAAAGTCAAGTCGGTACTAATCATTGGTATTTGTGGAATGAACACATCTTCTTCCATGTACCCTTTCAGAATCGTCGCTAACGATAACGTTTGGAATTAATTTCTGCACAGTCAGCCGAGTTCCGTTGCACAATCGTGGTTGATTCAAATTGCGAAATATGTGTTGCAATTATTGTAATATTGTATATACGACAGAAAATGCTTAGAATCTGGTGCATTTGCAGATACCAACGATCTAAATGGTGTACATCTGACTGATGTGCATCCTCATATTGAGTTTGAAATTTTAATCCCACTTTGCTTATCATCTATACTAATATTATAAAGAAGTAAAGTTTGTGAGGTTGTAGGAAGTAATCTCTGGATCTACTGAACCGATTTTGAAAATTCTTTTACCAATAGAAAGCCACGTTATTTGTGGTGTCATAGGCTATATATTAATCCGAAAAATGAAAAAGCTTTTTCGTGGTAGTCGGATTTCCAAAGTAAGTCGGAAAAAACGGTCGAACGAAAACGTTTCTAATTAACGCTGCCTTAACGATGAGAGATATATGATTAAGTTCTAGAAAAAAGTTGTAGAGCTTGATAATGCCTACAAAAAAGTCAGCGACAGCATATGTCTAACTTTTATATTTAAGTCACAAAAAGTAGTTATCAACAATTATGAATTATTATCAAAATAAGTAAATTTATCGTCTCAAGTGTTTAAGACAAAAGAATTTTCCCTTTTACTGCATATAATTTCACTTATACTGCATAAATGGTTAAAGAGATAAGACACTCACAAATAAGACACTCACAAAAAGACACTCACAAATAACGGTAATATAGTCAAATTGGCATGCAAATACATACATACATATGCAGTAAAAATATTACCCTTCTTTTGGCAGTCAGGAAATAAATCATAGCACTCAGTACTAACCAAACCACACGCATAATTTCATCACAAGTAAAAAGTTTTACCGCCCAACGAAGTGGGCACGGGTCAGCTAGTAAAATATATTTCTCTAACCATTTAATTGTTGTAAGTAGGTGATTGCTTATTCATCCATATCCCAACGTTACAAAATTGGGAGATTTATTCTATTTTTTCTTAGTCAGAGTAAACTATTGATTTCCTAGTTAATTTTATCCACAAAATGTGGTGCCCTTTAGGACTTTCTTCGACTAATATTGTATCATCGGCATCATTGAGATTGTTGATTGCTGGCCTTTTTATGTAGTTATTTATTGTAGTAAAGCAAATTTATATGTGAGTATATAATTTCAGAAATATTTTTAAAATTGGCAGTACCAGAAAATGTATACATCGCATAGTTGACTAGCAATGCCACCTAACTATGCCGGGACTGTTCTAAGGTACACATTTAATTTTGTATGTGCTTGCTCAATACTATATTTATAAAAATGTCATATATCGTTTCGTCGATGGATTTACTAATATTATATTCCAACATCTAAATTTACCAGCATTAGATTGAACTTTTATTCCAAGTGTGATTGTAATGTGTATGTGTAAGTAAGAAATATAGTGTTTGTGTGCGTGTGTATTTACCTGATTTAACGTCGCTATGCCCTTTTACGGAGTCAACGAATATCGTCTGCGGACTATTAAATATGTTGGTGGTGTTAAATTCTTCGTTGTTTAGTCGCGTTAATCGACTTAGAGACCAGAATCTCCAGCAGGCTTGAACAATATTATAACAATTATGATTTCTAAACATTCAGTATTTTAATTAGGGGAAAAATAGGTTTTTTCAATTGACTTTATAATTTAAATGTTTTTTTACAATTAATAATTTAACTGAAAGTTCATATGTCAAAATTTGATTCGACAGCCAAAACTAACAAACATTACAAGAATTACGAATCGTTACAACTGTCGTCGTATTTTGTAAGAATAAATACAGGTCAGCATTTTTTAAAAGTTTTCCTCTGGTTTTTTGTCGTTAGTATACTTTAATTCCATTATATTCTTCTCATTTACACCACCAAGACGCCTGTTAGGGGGGAGAATTGGGAGGACGCGGAAGCGTCGCGGATTAAAATGTTTGCAGCTCCTTGTTTCTTATGCCCCAGTTGCGATTAGTAGACAAAAAAAAGCCTTGAATTCCTCAGGCGAGACATTCCAATTTGCAAACGTTACATTTCCATTAATATAAATGTACTCTTGGATGCAAATATAGAGGTGTATGCAACCGTTCCAAGGTATTATATACTCACATATTTGCAAACGTACTGGTCGATTATTATATCTAGTAACAGTTGAATGTTTAGTGTATAGGTTGGAATAACAGAAACCTTCAAATTTGATATTTTCCATGTTATATAAGTTAAAATATTCATAACAGGTATTTTGCTTTAAAAAAATATTTATTTGGTAAGCTGAAGGTTTAAAAAGGAAAAAGACGGGATGCGTTGTCAATGACTAGCAAATAAAAAATATTAGGCAAAATTTTTACAAATAATTTAAAAAAAAAACACAAAAAAGTGCAGCAGCCATGCCATGTTAAAACTTAAAACGGGCTATCACATTATTGAATGCGTATACACAATTTCGTGTCTGTGCTGTTGACCGTTGAGGAGTTCTCTCAGATTTAATTAGTTTTTTTTCCCGTGAGTCATCGACCCATGAAAAGAGGTATAAACATTTAGCTCTAATAATTCACTGGTAAACAAAATTGTAACGGCAAATTTTTACTTTGAGGGACTGGTCTCATGGCTGAAGGTGAAATAGGGTAAATAACTGTGTGTTTTTTCTTGAAAATTATACCATGTGTGCCAGTAAGATAAAAATAGCAGTCCGAAATGTGATCTCTTGGTTTGGTCCAAAACATGGCTACAGCAAACGGCATATGACGGACTCTTTCTTCCAATCGGTTAAATTCTTCACACACGTTATGCAACAAATATGAGGAGCCCATGATTTGTCTTAATGGGCCACAGCGAAACCAAAATACCGGTGATAACTCTCTAAGACTAGTTTTGTGAAATTTCGTCTTTATTTTTGGAAAGTTAGTTTACCACAAACATAACAAAAAGAGTTAGGATCGTTACTACACTTTCTCGACATGTTAACGCAGTTAATAAATTACAGACAAATAAGTTTATGACTATTTCTTCGCGAACGTTCCTTTGATTTTATTGCCGTAGCACTAGTTATAAGTATTACCGTATCACAAGAAAACTGAGGTTAATTAAAACAAAATAATTGCATTTTAATAATGAGGGTAGTTAGCTAAAACAGTATTAGCTATCACAAAGTTCGTGTGGCATGACTTAACCAGTGATTAACTTCGTGTTAACCAGTGATTTGCTTTGACTCAAAAAAGAACATAAAGCTGAACAATAAAAACCTTTGTGACACAAAAAATGACACTAAAAGAAAAACTATTTTTTTAGTATGCCATTTAAAGTCTTTGGCATTTTTTATGACTTCAATAACTCGTTTATGAATTGGAGTAGACGTGCTGTTGTTGGCATCTGGCATCTGTGTACAGAGGCATCTGTATACCGAATTCCAAGTCTCTAACAACAATATTTCGAGATTGAAGTATGACTAGGGCGCCCTCTGGTCGACCGATTTCAACTCTTGCTATGACCGAATGATGCCCGCATGCCAAATTTCAGCTCAGTCGGATGGTGCGTTTAGGCGCTATCGTGGAGGAATACAGACACAGAGATACACAGACTCACAGACAGACTCAGTCTAGAAATGGTCCTAATCGTCTCAGGGGGTGTCAAGATCGATATGTCCGTTTTCATTTCGATTGTTTTTTTAGCGCGTTCACAATGCTTTCCTTGTGCCGGCAAAGTATAAAGGTAATGTTAGGAAAAACACAAAAACTCGCTTTTTATGTATTTTATTACACCGTCTGTTCGCTATAATAAATAAATAAAGGATGTCCATAAAGGCGAAAGAGTGGAGTCAGCATCATTGAGAAAAATGGTGGGCTAAGCGATAAAAATAAATTGGAGCAAAAAAGGACGAGGTGTGACAAAACTCGGGGGCTGTGGTGATTCCTGGTTCGACCCTGATTTTATTACCAGGTATAAATTTTACTCGAACCCTCGCGAAATGACCCGAGTAGCGCGCGCGGCGACCGCCCGCCCTCCACCCGCCAAGCAGATACAAGAACGGAATCCGCCCAATTAGGCGAGTTCTTGACCGTAATAATTTTAGCAGTTACGATTCCTGACGGAGCGGCATCTACTGCTATAGATTGCAGCGCGGAAGTTTCATTACTGAGGGCGGAAATTCGTGAAACGAAATACCACGATACCTGCCGATGATGTACACAGAACTAGGGTAATTAAAAAATAGCAAGAAAAAAATACTACCGCGCTAGAACTGTAGTATTTTTTTCTTTTTCTTTTTATTCTCAAAATTAATCAATCAGTTTTCAGTTAAATTAGGTAATTCGATTCGATGGCGAGTGATACTTAAGCAGTGGTTCGATGCCAAGTATCGGGCCACCTCTACTTGAGTATAACATCGAAACGTCAGACACCATTTTCGGTTGTTGTGCGTTGTTTGTGCTTTCGTATTTCCCACGTATTTTCATAGACCTCTTGGGTTGTTTTTGGATTTCGATTTTTTTACAATCAAATTGAAAACTTCTATTTGGACTTTATAAATAGGATAAAAACGAATTGACAGCGTGAATTTTGTAGCATCCGACGTTTCGGCGATGTTGCAACCGCCGTTGTCCAGGGTTTCATGGACAACTGCGGTAGCAACATTGCTGAAATATCGGGTGCTAAAAACTGAAGGCCGTAAATTAGTTTTTATCCTATATGTAACGGCAAACAACCGCGTTAGTCTTTGATTTCATATCCTATTTGGAAGTTTTTATGACGATTTCATATTCTATTTCGACACGGAATTCAACACTAACTACTCTGTTTTGCCTTGTTCTGTTTTACCTTGGTTTTCCCCATAAATAATCAATAGGTCAATTTTAAAAAAGGTCAACCGACCTCCAAATGTAATTTCAAGGGACTTTGGAATTACATTTGACACGCTGTTAAATTTCCGTGCACACATTATAAATAATTGCAACCGTGCTAGCAAAATGGTCGGTTTTGTTATTCGCTAATAGTTTAATAATATTTATTTATTTATTTATTTATTTATTTATTTAAGAATTAATTACCATGAAACATTGATTAGCTTATAAAAATAACAGGAACCGAATGGCTAAACCTTAACCTTTTGCTTATTTGTTTCTGTCACCCAACTGGGACTAGCCCGTTCTAGGGTGGACAGGACTCCAATATTACAATCAAGTTTCCTTGATTGCTTGGTTGCTTACAAATATACAAGTTTTAGTAAAAAGCTAATGACACTAAATTGAAGTCTTCAGAATAAAATAAAAAAATAATAATAATAAAAAAATATTAAAAGATAATATAATAAATAAAATGCAATTCCATTATTTAATCGGCAACAAATATCATATAAAATTCGATTAAATAAAATAAATAAAGTTATATGTGAGAAAAGGAAGAAACGGTCATTAATATTTATTAATATAAAATTACCTAGTCTAAAAAGTATACTTCATTGTCAAAGTCAAATAATTTTTGGTAGTTAGTTCAATGTTAAAATATACTTAACATATATGTTTAAAAATATGTTAATAATTTGTGCACCTAAGTTTTATTATAATATTATTTCTAACATTTGATGTATGGTTAGTCTGTCATGATTCGATAACCATTTCTTTAGTTTATTTTTGAATTCCCTAAATGTCAAGTTCATTTTTATTTCCATATTGATCAGATTGTAAAATCTCGGCGCAATGAAAGAGTAATGTCTTTGTCCAAATGATGTTTTCCTTCTGGGTATTATTGAGCTATTTTCTAAAACTTGTCTCGTTGGTCGCCGGTTCTGAATTATTCCTAAATTTGAGTTACTGTCCAAAAATAGCCTTAAGAGGGAAGTTTTTAGAAAAAGTTGCCTACAGTCAAGAACTTTAGCTTCCTTATAAAGTTCATTAGTGGGATGGCGATATGGTCTACGTAGAATAATTTTTAATATAAATTTCTGCGCAACTTGCAATGGCTCTAGCAGGGTTTTACCACATCCACCCCATCCAATTATGCCGTAAGTAATAAGCGATTCACATAAACCATAATAAACAGTTTTTAGCGTTTTGGAATCCAGAATATTCCTCAGTTCTTTGAAAACATATCCAAGGATTCGCACCTTCGTAGCCACGTTATGTATATGAGAATCCCAACGGAGAAAGCAATCTAGAGTGATGCCTAGATATTTCCAAGATATTTCTCTTTGTATAGGCTGACAGTTACAAGACTCTACGCTATCGCACTCGTGTATTACAATAGTTTTATTAGTAGTGGGTTGACCTCTGGTTGTTATATTAAATGGCATGTATTTGGTTTTGCCAACATTAAGCGTCAACATAAAGTTTCCTAGCCAATTTTTAAAATATGCATGTAATGTTTCTACTATAATTGTTTAGTTCGTAGCATACTTGAATATAACTCGGTCATCTGTTGTAAAAGTGAAAACAAATACATTCAGACGATCGAGCATATTGGCTTGCAAAGACATTGGTCGTTTGAGATTGGACTCTGACAGTTGAGGTTGGCGTAGCTTGACCGTCGATTGTACTTCATTGATACATCGAGTCATTGTGTTTACTCTGGGCAAAAAGACGAAAACAGTCGCTATAACATTTTGGGGTTTTCTCCTACCTAAAACCAGACTCTCTTCTAATATATAACACTGAGAAATAGTCAGCTATCTTTTGCCACTCAGATTAACGTCACTTAAAAATAACCAGAGATTGACTGTTGAATTATTCTTTCTTTTGATATTTGAACACTTTCTGTAGGTTCTTCAGTAAATACGAAAAAATGAGGTTTTTAACATAACGTAATATATTTATATATAGATTTTTGTAAATATACATATACTCGATTATTTTTATTTATTTATTTATTTTATTTTATTTAAGAATTAATTACTATAAAGTTACTAAGAATTAATTACTATATAATTAGAAAAATAACTAGAACCGAGTGGCAAAACCTTAACCTTTTGCTTATTTGATTCTGTCACCTAACTGGGACTAGCCCAAGATAGGAATATAATAAATACAAACGGAGCTGCCATGGAATTCACCGACCGGAGTCGGGCCCATCATAATACTATTTTTACACTTCTGGGGGGTGAGCAGTGGATTCCGGACTTACGAACCGGCTGTGGTAGGTTTAGGACAGCTGTCTTGCCACATGTGAGCGTTCACCTTGCCACCCATTCACTCCCCCTTCGAAGCCATAGAATTTGAGATGCGCAAATCGCAGTTTTAGATAATTTTTCTAAGAAAGAGTTGATGATTTTTCTGGAAAGGCCAAGATCTTTAAAGAGGTGAAATAGAGATTTAGCTGGCAGGCCACGAGCGCCAACTTCCACCTCGTGAAGGTGAACAGTGAAGCCGTTCCGGGTTACGGCATTTGCAAGATCATGGTATTTATTTAATTTGTACTCGTGGTCTTTTGGGATATTTGATTCCCATGGAACAGTTAATTCTACAATAAGAGCCACCTTCCGAGATAGAGAGTAAAGAGTTATATCTGGACGGAGGGCTGTGCATCCGAGACTTTCAGGGAATTTATACTGCTTAGAGACCGAATCAACCTCCAGAATCCAATCTGTAGCTTTCTCGATTATTGAGAAAGGTTTTGTAGTTAAATGTTTTTTGCCTTTAGAGCCATCCCGCACAAACTGTATTGGGGGTTTGGAGGATACTGTCAAACCCTTGTTGGCACGAGCCACTGAGAGACGAGAACAGCGAGAACTTTGTCATGGCGGTAAGTGTACCGTCCTTGATCTAAGGCCACCTTGCAGCCAGCTAGAATGTGTCTAGCTGTGCAAGGGGTATTGCTACAGAGGGGACAAGAACTATCCTCGGCAAAGCTCCAACGAGCGAGGTTACTGGGGTCTGGAAGTGTATGCTGAAAGGCATTCAAATAAAATTTCAGCATCTCTGGCGTCCAGTCATAGAGCATTACCTTCCAGTGCATTGGAGGCGGAATGCAAAAGTCCCCAATTGTTGTCCAATCATTCTGGCATTGAAGGCCAATAGCATGAGCCATACTCTTGCTGTCGTAATCTCCCCGCAAAAGAGACTTCTTCAAGTCCACGTCGCTCGTGGTTGTACTGCCATACCCCAGACCAGTGCCATTCTGGCTGATTCCAGTAAGGAACTTTTTGTGGAAGTCTACGCGGGCTTGTAGATCATTTGAATCACTACGGCCACTTATTACGTGCTTCGATATTGCCGGATCTTTGGAATTGCACAGAATCGAATTTTTGGTTATTCTAGAGTTGGCGTAGAGCAGAGAGCGCAGTTTAAGCGCTAGCCCAAAATTTTGTTTGGACCTGAAGAGAGTCGAGGGGTCAGCTGGTTTGGCTAAGGACAGCCAGGATTTTAAACTAGCTGTCACCAGCGCATCTAGACGGGACAGTTGGGTTTTGGTAAAATCGTAAATAAGAAAGGGCCATGACAAATGTGACGTTAGATAATTGTCATAGATCCAGGCCTTACGAGGGCCAGAAATTAGCAAGGCATCTATTTTCGCCAGGCAACTTTTGAAATGCTCTATAACATGATCGCCCGAGACGTCTTTTCCCTGATGGGTGATTTTTCTGCCGAGGAATTTGAAATGATTGTTTGGGTCTATAAGGGAGATATTAGAGCCCTTATAGACCAATTTGGGGTCATAGGATGTAAATTTTGTGCCCATGCGGGCGAGTCCAAGGCAAAAACATTTGGAGGGCTTCACTTTTATACAGCCTGACCAGTCGCAGAAAAGCTCCACTTTCTGTAATAGCAGGGAAAGCTGCTTGGGGCTTCTGGTGATGAAAGTTAGGTCGTCGGCAAAAGCGAGGCACGACGAGGTGTATTGGCCGTCTGTTTTAAAACGGTAGCCCCACTTCTTGTCAAACTGGGTCAGGCTTTCCAGCAGTATATTAAAAACTACATTAAAAATCGTTGGGGAGAGGCAACAGCCCTGAAATAGTCCAATTGAATATGGTATAGAGCGGGTAGTCCATTCTTGCGTTTTAACATGGAAAGTCAGACAGTTGTAGTAGGAGGCTACAATGTCACGCACGACTGGTGGGAAGTTGTACCAGCGGAGTGCAAAGTGGAGGAGACTGTGTCGGACTGACCCAAAGGCATTCTCTAGGTCGAGCCAGCATACATTGATTTGGCGTTCGTGCTGTCTCGCATCCTTGATGGCAGCAGCCAGGAGAGAATTGTGCTCGAGGCAGCCCGAGACGCCACGCATGAAGCCTTTTTGAACTGATACTCCAAGTTACTCATTCCGGTGCATGAATTCGCTCATCCTCGTGTGGACTATGCTAAAAAAGATTTTGGCCACAGTGTCTGTGAGAGCAATGGGCCGAGCGTCCTTTGGTCCGGTGCAAACTGGGACCTTCGGAATTAAGATGACTGTCGCTCGGCCAAAATTCTGTGGGACTACACCGCTATTCCATATATTTCGGAAGATGGATCCTAAATATTGCAGAAGGCAGGGGCATTTTTTGTATACTAAATAGGGAATACCATCGGGACCCGGAGTAGAGCCCGACGGCTTCCTCTTTACTTGATTAAGAATCTCATCTAGAGATGGAGGTTGAGAAGCAAAAGCTACCGTAGGCAGGGGCGGAGGTGTAATGCCCGGCGGAGGGCTGTAATTATGGAGCCGCATTGGGTCCTCAACGTGGTCGAAAAATATTCCGTGGCCATTTCTTCCGGGATTTGGATTTTTCCCTTGGCGGCAGACAAAACCGTTTTGCTGTAGTTAAAACGGTTTTTGTCGAACCGGGCTTCCTCTTTGGATTTGAGAAATGCTGCCTTGCGCTTGTCGTTTTGCGTTGCTACGCTCTGTATGAGTTTTAGTATAGAGCGGTACGCGCGCGAGAAGTTGTGGCAGAGGGCTTTATCCCCGGCTTTCTTGGCTTCACGTAACTGGCGACGAAGTAGCCGCTTTTGCCTACGGAGCTTTGCCTTAAATGCGTTTTCTCTGTAAACCGGGTCGACATGGGTAGATTTTGGGTAAACACCCGAGAAGTATTCATGGACCGCCACCTGGAAGGACGACAGCTGGACGCTGGCAGGGGCATTACGGTTCACAGAGTGGTCAAGAATAGAAGTTAAATTATTATTATGAAATTCCCAGTCCTCTTTCGCAAGTGAAGGGAATTTTAGAGGAGGGAAGGGTACGATTTGCGCGGGTAGAGGAGACCGGTCGGGTGACAAACTGCGGGCAGATGTGGAGTCAAGGGACATGTGAGGTTCAACTCTGTCCGTGACTCCTTGCGACGGTTTAAGACACTGACGTGCAGCGTCGCTATCATCGTGCCCAGCAATGTGTTTTTTTAACCATGCTAATCGTTTATATAGGGTGGATAGGAAAACCATGTATATTTTTGTTTTTTATATTTCTTTTAACCTATGCTGTGGGCGGGCTTATTGGCTAATGGAAATTCGATGTATGTATTGCATTTTATTTCTGTAATCTGTAAAATAATTTTATAGCGTTTTTTGACATAAATACTTCAATGTATAATCATCATCATCAGCCGTTAGACGTCCATTGTTAGACATAGGCCTCACCCATAACATGCCATGACAAACGGTCTGGAACCGCCTTTGTCGACCTACTTCCTGGGACCGTGGCGATGTCGTCCGTCCATCTTGTGGTGGGCCATCCTACACATCGTCTGCCGGTTCGTGGTCAACGTTCGAGAACTTTTTTCCCAACGGTCGTCGGTTCTGCGAGCTATATGGCGTGTCTATTGCCATTTCAAGTTCCTAATTTTACCAGCTTTATCAGTGACCTCGGTTCTTCTGCGGATTTCCTTATTTTGGATCCTATTACCCAGTGAAACTCCAAGCATAGCTCTCTTCATAGCTCGTTGCGCGTCTTTGAACCTGCGTATGAGTTGTGTTGCTCCATAGTGAGTCATCTCAAATCCAATTTGTGTCAGCGTTACCAGTTGACTTCTGGAACGTTTATTTCTTCCTGGAAATCACGTGGTCCGCTTGAGCTTAAAGAAAAACTGTTGAATCGGTACAGATTTTTAATTGGCCATATTGTGACTTGTCTCCAGGGTACCATCTGAAGACGAACCGGATCCGGCGACGACAACCGGCTCCTGCGCCGTCTCCGGGTGGTCCGATTGGTCTGAGTGTAGCAACCGCTGCGGCGACGGATTCAAGACGCGCTCGCGGAAGTACAAAAACAGAGTATCGTTCAAGAGGTGCTTCCAGGGCTACGGGAGGAAACCGGTGATGCAGCAGACGCTCGAGTGCACCGGAGAGGAAACCGATTGCGCAGACGAAGAGTGAGTATAATTCCATTCTTTCGCTGAATTTCAAATTGCGGGCGAACTGATAAATAAAATTGCAATTGGACTTTATTAAACATTTTTCTCATAGAAATGTTTTAAATTAGCCATAAATCAGAAAATCTATATTATATAAATATTACATATTTCATATGATTTAATTTTAAGTTTCTTAGTAGGTTTTAAATTACATAGTTTCCTAATTTGCAACTAATCAAAAAAAAAACGAAATATACTTTGGAATTATATAATTTATAATTAAAATGAATTGTGAAATCGAAGAATATCGTGTTTGCTTGACCTGTATAAAAAGGTTTGAAAACAAATTTACCGCGTCTACCCTGGACATCGGCGACTCACCGACTTCAAAGATCTCACTAATTTAAAACTTACCCTATAGAGTTATGGGGGCGAGCAGCCGACAGGAAGAGGGCTATCGTTATGCAGAAGCGTGCAGTCCGCACAATAGCGCGTGTGACGCTTGGTACGCCAGCTAGGCCTCTGTTTAGAGATCTCTGCATCATGACGCTGCCGTCCATTTATATAATGGAAGTAGCGCTGTTCGTTCGCAAAAATCTAGCCGATTTTGAAGTAAATGGTGTGCATCATCACTATCCAACAAGATCCTGTAGCATGCTACGTTCGGTAAGTCATGCATTATCCAAGTCGGAGAGGCTAGCCTATATCGCCGGCCCAGCGGTTTACAACAAACTCAGCGAGCACATTAGGCAGGCGCAATCTCTTGACGTGTTTAAGAGACGCCTTAAGAGATACCTTACAGATAAGGCGTTTTACTCACTGGAGGAATAT
The DNA here is from genome assembly GCA_944548615.1 of Micropterix aruncella. NCBI lineage: Eukaryota > Metazoa > Arthropoda > Insecta > Lepidoptera > Micropterigidae > Micropterix > Micropterix aruncella. The sequence continues at coordinate 7,345,980 of OX155950.1, forward strand.
TACTCGAGTGAAGTCTAAAATTCTTTGGTGGCTAAAGTATTTAATGATCTCTTTCGCATTTTGTCTTGTATTTTCTTCTTTTTACATTATTCTTCTGTTTTTTTTATTCGTTTTGTTTTGTTTATTTTATCTTTTCTTTACGATAAAAAAAATATGTTTGTTTGCTAATATGTATGAAAGTTTGCTAATCTGACTTGTATACCAGTATACCAATAAAATGAATATGAATATGAATACATATATAAATTGTATATAAATGGCAGGATATATAAATGGGTGAATTAATCAGTAAATATCAATAGATAACTAAATATATAAAACATATAATAATACCTAAATGGTATAATAGTATAGGATAATAGTAAAGGTATTTTTTCAAGATTTGACTGTTTTATTTAATTATGTAATGATATTGTTTTTTTTTATACAAGGACTTTTTGATAATTGGGAATGTGTCATTAAATTGAAGATTGCAGGATTACGATTTAATTTAAATTGCAGATTTACGATTGCAGTTTTTATTAAAGGTGTGACACACCTACTTATGGGTTTTGTATATGAGATATTAGAATGTAAGACGTAATGCATTATTAGAATCGAATTTATCGATATTATTTAAACATGTATTACTGGCAAATGTATTACTATTTATTGAGTACCTCTGGGCAATGTGAATATTAAAACTGATATTGCAAAATTGTCCCTTGCATAATATCGAATTTCACTCTTCAAGAAATAATAGCGAAATAGCTTAATTATATCTTCTATTCTTTGGAACATTGATTATATAAGGTATTAGATTGGTCAATGCTATAGTACGTTTTGACAACCATTCTACGCCAGCGACATGCAGGTGTCGCCGATAGCATGAATCTGCGGAACTAATAGCAATTTATTTGACCATCCATTATATAATAACATTGATAATTTATATTTATTTATAAAAAAAACTGACTGATTATTAAAATCCAATAATTTATTTATGATAACAATTCAAATATTCAAATATTAATACCATATATCGCATTTTTTATATAGATTTATTACATCACAGAAATAATACGGAGAGACAGAATGCCATCTAATAGTCTATTTAAACTTACAGTGCGTAATTATTACGTATTGAAACCTGTATGCCCAAGCTGCACGAAACCGTTCACCACCAAATTATATCAGGCTTTTTATTAGAAAGTTTTACTGCTATGTAGAGACGTATGTACATCTCCAGACCACCCTGGTTATTCTCCGGAGTGCGTAAGCATGGCTGACACAGCCTGACAGTAAAGCTCACACTGATACATAGAAGTACAGCATATGCCAGTACTAATAGGATCTGTAAATGGATTCTATTTCGAACCTCCATTTTCATACATCACTCATCGACACGGGCATCATCTTAAATAAGGACGTGGGAGCCGCGTCGTAGCGAGGAGGCGAGCCCCCTCGCCACCACTTATGTGACGTATAAAGCCGCTACAAGATATGGGTGAGGCGATGACGTTGTTAAAAGGACATCTTTGTCGTGTTTACCCTCCGCGGGCGCGCTGAAAGGCAAACTGAGTAAGCCCAATGGGTCAACACACGTCCCAGACGTACGTCTTTCACACGCAAACAACTCGCAAGAAAAGCCCCAGCATGACGTACAATACACACCCGGGTGTTTCCCTACTCACACCTTGTGTGGGTACTCGACTACCTGTAAATACAAGCAACTTTGCTCTTAGAGGATATCTCGCTAAAAAGATGTTGTGTTGACATTTACCTGAAAGCTGGTAAACCTCATTAGGTAAATAAGTAATAAACTTAGTAAGCGTCCTAAAAAGATAGTGATATAGATAGTGATAAAAAGGCGCCAAATTTCGCTTTATATTATTTCTTCATTGTTTTTTTGTTGATTTTTATTTATTTATTTATTTAAAGTAAAACACGAGGTATACATACTACTGCAGCATTACAAATTATTCGTTTTTGGACCAGTAGCAAAAAACAAAGCACGCTGCAGTATCTTGATTACTATGTCAAAGTCGTCTAACTAGGCCTATGCGTGCCAGAATTTTTTTATTTTTTTACTTAATGTGCATACGTTCAGATTTATTTTGACGAAAAAAAAATCATAAAGTTCTATGGAAACAGTACTTCTTCCAGACTCTCCCGACTGTTAGTCAGAGTGCACAGTCGATTGGCTTACGCCGCACGGTGCGCAGACCGTCCAGGAGCGCCAGAAAGTTGATTCCCAGGGGAAGCTAACCATAAGGCCAGAGTCCTACCCAGGCTCGCACTTCATGCGTGGAGGCCGTCGGATAGGTGTTGACCCGTGAGTGTGACCTGAACAGAATGGGTCTTCGTGGCCAATTCAGCAAGGGCCCATTAACTCCCATACACCAGCCGTGAGGCTTGAGACGCGAGAGTCCTACCCGGGTTAGTCTTCCACGCGAGGAGGCTACTGAATAGGAGCTGAATCGTGAGTTGGACCGATCCGAAAAGACAGTGGATCTTAAGGCACAAGCTGCACGAAACCGTTCGCTGCCAAGTCATGCCAGTCAGTGAAGTGCCCTTAAACACACCTACAGTTACAGCTTACGGAAGTCGGCTAGAGAAGTACGACAACATTATTTACCTTTATCGCCTCTCCTCTCCTTTATCCTTCCCTAGGCAAAATAGTAAAAAATGATATATTGTATATTGCAACTTTGTTAATATTAACTTATTCTTATATATTTGTATTAAATTATTTTTATTTTATCTTAGTGTCTTGTAAATATGTACTATACGATAACAATTAAAAATTAGGGTATCAAATATAGTTATAGTGATAAGTCCGCCATTTGTGAATTTTTTTTAAACCAGAGTAATGCTACTTAGAAAAACCTTAGAACCACTATCGGTCTCCTCACCGGACACACGACCCTTAGAGCTCATCTATTCAACCTTGGCTTTACCGAATATATGCCGAATATGTGGCGAGGAACCCGAAGACGGCATACACATTGTTGGTCGCTGTCCAGGGCTCGCCGCCAAAAGACACAGGCTACTGGGACAAGCCTTTCTCGAACCCAGCGATCTGCCCAACTTGAAGGTCAGTGATCTATTTGGACTGGTAAGAAGTACCGGGCTACTAGCTGACCACTGACCTAACCACACAGTGGGTAGTTACAAAAGACCTTACAGATCTAGGTGACATCAAGGGCTGGAAACAAGCCCCCCACTCTATCTACTACTACTACTACTACTACAATGCTCCTTAGGTAAATTTTACACAATAAAGTTATTCTATTATTATTAACTTAGACACACCACTGATTTGTAGCGGGAAATATATAGGATTATATTAATTTTGATTTATTGCGAGCGCATCGCCCAATTTTCGTGGTTAATTAAATTTGATGCAAATTTACTAGGAACCCGGAATATGCCTTTTCAGGGTTTCGAACTATCCATTATTAACCCCTTGAGTATGATACGACCAAATCTGGTTCTGAAACAATTATCCGTTGAGTATGATACGACCAGATCTGGTTCCGCGTTTTTTTCACTTCTTTGACGTTCTCATATTTATTCATAATTATCTAATTGTTTTACAAAATGATATTTCAATATTCTACATTCAAAATTTCAATGCAATCATTGTGCAGTTGTTCTTTTTATGATTGGTGTAGTAGTTTCGTAGTTATAGTACTTTAAGGTCGATGTCGCCGAAAATCCTGCAAAAGAGACAGATGCATCCATGAAAATACCCATTTACTCCAAGGGTTAACTCGATGTATAGTACATTAGTTAAGTATGAAAACACAAACATCGTTTGCTTCGCTGGCATATACTAAATACATCACTGTGCGCTTATGTGCCTTCAAAGCCATTGTGTTTCATCTTCCATCTTTTTTTTTTTTTGCAAATTGCAATTTATTCCGTCCCGCGAGAGCGAGAGCGAAGACAATGGGCTTACATTTATTATATCCAATAGCGAACGAACGATACCCTCTTTTCCCCTTATTACTTTATTAAATGTCTCTGCGGCATCTCTCTCCAAAGAATTGATGGAAATTGCGAGGTATTAGAGTAGCTCGCGGTAAGCTGCTTTTCTGCGCGTCCAGGATGCAGTCTCTTATTTTATGTATTGTTGCAGAAATGGCGAAGGAACAGTATACGAGGACTCCAAATGCCCAATGGAGGAATGGTCGGAATGGTCTCCATGCTCTGCTACCTGTGGTTTGGGCAAGCAGATAAGGAAGAGGCTACCAGCTGAACGTGGCGACAACCAAGTAGCCATGGCAAGATCCTTCAAAAGGCTGCACAAAAGATTCAGTTTGTGGGGAAGTTCTGAGGTCAGTATAAACAATATCTAAATATCGTAAGTATACTGTCATAACAGAAACGCATATGACAGAAAATCGTAATGAAGGAAAAAACTGGCTAATTAAATCGATATTTTTAAAAAAATATATATAATATTTATCAGTAAAGGCAATTGATTTAGATATGTGCGGCGTCTTATCAAGATTATTGTGTTTTTACTTTATTTCATTTATTATAAAATTATCGTAATTTTTCCTTTTTAATTTAGACGATTCAATTAATTAAAAATAGGTAATTGGCCTATTATGCCTTTTCAGCATAATATTTTATTTGACTCGGGCGCAACTGATGAAACATTCCCGCGCACAACGCCGCACCACCCCTTCTCAAATTGAATACTAAATAGGAAAGGCGTAAGTGATCACTTACGCCCATTCACCATAGTATTACCTACAATCAATTTCTTTCATCGTTAAACAGGTTCGGAATATTTGCCAGTTAAGGTTTTTATATTTACAAAAATGTGTTATAAATTTCTTTTTCGAAAAATAGACGAATTGAATTTTAGCAAACTTAAAATGTGTCTCCCTTAGTAAATCTATAAAATTAATTTCATTTACGTCTTTTTCCTTAGCAAATCCCTGGAAATAACATTTAAACATCACTGGAAATAACATTCAAATTATAGACAGATGCATCTTTCATCTTTCTTCGAAAATTAAAAAGATGGTCTATGTATTTCTTCGGCTGCGCAACATTCTGTCCAAAGAATGGTATACATGGCCTTGTGTAAGAGTATTTTGTCCTACGGAGGTGCGGCATGTGGCGCTACTACTAATGATAATCTGGATAGATTGACAAAAGCGCAGAAATTATTATTAAGAGTAATACACAGGAAAAACCGGCGTCATCCATCTGCCTTGTGATTTTCTCAATCCCATGTGCTATCAGCTAAACAGATATTCATTAACCCTTCAGGCCTCGGCCCCTCAGCCGATTGACAAGTTGCTGTCCCAAAAATTTTTAGTAAAAATTAGTACTAAAATTGAATTATGACACTGTCTCATCAAAACATTAATTACTGCCAAACCACTGTACCCATAATTAAATTGAAATATTTTAACATAATAAAACATAATAAATTAAATCAAATTAAATTAAAATTAAATTAAAACGGGGCCGTCACGCTGAATCGTGTTGTGGCCGATATCGGCCAATCGGGGCTTGAGGGGTTAAGCAAGCGCTTCTTGCATTCTACAAATCTAGAGATGCACGAACTCAAAACAATCTGTACAAAAGAATGTCCGCGAGTATCAATTATATAATTCCGTCAGTCAGGACAACATTTGCCCAAAGACATATATTCTAAATAGCCCCAAAATGATATAATTCCCTAAGTGAAGACATGAAAAATTATTCGAATATAAAAATATTTAAAGCAAACGTTAATAGATGGCTACTTAACAAGGGATATATAAAATCTTATGAACTTCTTCGCAACGCACGACAATTTATTTAGTATGACTTATCTATTATTCTTAGTTAAAATTTATTAAATTTGAACCTAAATGTATTTATTTATTACATTTCTATATATTTTATAAAATTGGTATATTTATGTGTATATACAGGTGGTGGGTCCTAATAATTTATTGTTAAAAAACATTTCATCTCCTAAAATTGCATAAAATTATGCACATCTAGAGACGGGCCAAATTATCGCCTAGTTAGATGTTCTATTGGCAGGAAAGGTCATGTAAGATGTGTTAAACCTCCCTATATTAATTATTATAAGAAGCAAACGTTACATGATCATTGAACTGTATACCTAATCATAAGTATTTCAATAAATAAAAATAAATCTTATTTTGCTGATTTCGAGTATAAATAATTCAGTAAAAATTGACAAAACATAATTTTCTTTCATATCACTTTCATTTCCCTGTTTTCTTAACGGAAGAAATATACAAAGAGGAACCTGATACAATCTGATTTATTATGCAGCCCGAGAAAGAACCGGAAAAAGAAGAGGAAAATCCAGAAGAAGGCAGTCAAGTGGTAGAGGGCGAAGGATCTGAAGAGCCACAATTATCAGAAGAATGCAAACATATGAAAGTTATTGAAGAAGTTGTCTGCAATAGTGGAATTACTTGCGAAGGAGAAACAATACGTAAGTTAGCATTACTTAGCAATGAATTACTATTCAATTCTAATGTTAATATTAAATACGAACATCAGGCGTATGCAGTCAACCAAAGCTTGTGGGTCCTTGTCGCGGTTTCGTCGAACGATGGTTTTTTGATGTTTCCGCAAAAAGATGCGAGCCTTTTGGGTACACTGGTTGCCATGGCAATCGAAATAACTTTCGGACGCACGCCGACTGCGAACGAAGTTGCAGATCGTATAAAGGTTAACCGCATTCCCAATCAATAGTTGCTTTATTTTGCTGAATTTTCTTTCGTTCTGTAGCGGTTGTGTTTATGTTGTTTATTTGTTGCTTTTCAATTTTTAACTATTGAAATATCGTCGGTTTGTTGCAAGACGTCATTAAGTGTCCTTTCCCCAATTTCGATTTATAAATCATATTTGAGTATCTTCTGCATGTGTATGAAATTATTAAACGCACTTTTTAAAAATACAGTTTTATAGATGTGTTAAAAGTAATTATTTCGTAATAAAATATAGTAAAATTTTAATGACTTCTTGCAAAAAATGGACGATATTTGAGATTGTAAAATTGATGTATTTTATTACATGCTGCTATAATAGACAATTTAAAAAGGATCGAAAAGCTACTGGAAGAAGATGAAGACTTCGTTTCAAACAAGAAAAACAAGCACAAAATAGCCAATAACAACATTGCTTTGAAAGACTCAACCGACAATGAATACGACGGTATATTTCATTGCCTATCACTCGAAAACTGCATCTCGTTTTGTCAACCTTCAGTAACTTTTCTATTTATAGATACGTTCGGCGGTCTAGATCCTGATAACCAAATTGGCAGCAACCTGGCTGGACCTGTTGATGATAAGAAACTGTCAGGGGATGGATCGCTTACTGGAGTCGACGGTACAACTCTTCCGCCTTATTTCAACGGACACTCCAAACATGAAGGAAGCAGGAAAGGAGGCAATCAAGTATTTGAAGTGAGCGTAGGAGCCGTAAGGAACTGCAAAGTATCTGAATGGTCGCAGTGGTCCGAGTGCACGGTCAGCTGTGGAAATGGAGTCAAAAAGAAGACCAGGAGAATTTTAGTGAGTAATAAAATTTTGAATCTTGCCTTGTTCAATATTGATTGTTAATTCACGTTTTTTCTGTATCGACAGCAACATCCTATAAATGGAGGAAAATCCTGCCCGAAGGTACTCTTAAAGCATAAGGTTTGCAAGCAGAGATCGTGTAGAAATGACGACGGTTCAGCAGAAGATGATCCCCAAGTGAATAATGAAGAGGATGATGGGACTGATCCTTCTTGGGGACCGGCTAGAAAGCCGGACCATGGTGAGTGAAAGTCATTTTATATTTTTTGTGGTTGGCGATCATCTTCTTGTCTTTGAACTATGTCTATTGTGTAGACGAAATACAGAGATATTGTACTTTGTCTATACAATTACCTTTGGTTTTTGTCCTTCTACCGCTTGGTCTTTGACGACCTCGAATATCCCTTACATTACATACAAATGGGGGTAATAATTTCTAGAAATATTCGATACACTGTCCGAACGATGTAGTTAATTATATTTTTAAGGGCTTTTGCGGTTGTTCGTGGATGGGGGTCTTTGAGTTGAAGGGGTCGATCACAAGGAAAAATTAATTATACTTATACTTGTATATTATAAGTATACTTGATTGTTTGAAAAGAGTTGCGATACAGTTTGGTGCTCATGTACGAATGGCTTAATCAAATACAACTTGTGTGGGCTCATGTCTTCCTCCTTTGTCTCGCTCCTACATCGCGTCGATCGTAACTACGTGTCGCTACGCCTCTGGCGAGATGATACATTCTTGCAGCTGTTCCCCGGCTCACTCTTGCATAGCACTCTGATCCTTTCTCTCGTTGCTTGACTTTTTATTGGACCGTTCAGTTGCGTCCTGACGACCGCGCAACGCGCGGCTCCCCGTCTTTTCATTTTCATTTCTTTTAGTTTTCCATATAAATTATAATTTAACTGACAGTCGCTCTGCCGCTTTTAATGTCTCTCACTTGAGTTGGGAGCCATTGTTTATCGCCACCACGATATAACAAATATATCATAATACGAGTATATTAGCTAAAAGTAAAATGTATGTTATAAGATCACGCTGCATTATCTTCATTCCAACTTAGTTTTTTCTATAACTAAGGAACTTTTAATGTACAATTTTAAAACATGCACCAACTGGTTCTCCAACATCGATAGCATTAAAAAACTATAGATCATCGCTTTAGATTTCGAGAAATTTAACTATCAATGAATTTAAAAATGGAATAGGGACATTCAGTTTTGCGCATCACGAAGAGAAACATATCTAGCCACAGTTGGACACAGATTCATAATTTTTAGTGTATTTGACAGTATACTATTAAATTAGAGATAGATACTATATGAATATATGTAGGCAAAACTGAGCAGCCTCTTGTTGATTTTCACACATAAAATAAGTAACTGCGATCAGGGTTGTCACATATATTCTGATATCTTTAAGAACTGAGGTAGTTAATCAATAAAAAACACAAAAATCATTTAAAAACATATATTTTTGTGAATAAAATTACAATAAGGAAGGAAACACATCAATTTTAACGAAAACAATCCCTTTCCATTTTTTCTTGGTACCACAATCAGATTCGACTTTTAGGAAAGGCTTCAATGTAATGCACGAACAAATCATATTTCCAATATCATATCACAAAAAAATACACATAGGTAGCTAGATCCGGCAGCACTTGCAACGGTTTCGAAATCAATCTGTAAGAAGAACAAAACAAAACACAGCTGCAATCCGTTTAGAGAATGTTACCGTATATAATTTTCTTTCAGATGATAAATATAGCAACGTTGTCGCATAAAAGATTTTATGCAGGTGTTTTGTGTTACTTTTTCATTATAGACAAAGTTAACAACGTAGGCAAAGTTGTACGTTACGACGGTGACATCTTCGAGGTTCAGTATATTATTATGTATGTAGGTTACGTTTTGCAGAAAATTTGGTGATCACTTTAGCGAAGCTATTTCGACCGAGTTTATTTAAAATTTCCACTTTTACACTAAAGTTCCATTGATTTAGTGAAAGTACCACACTTAAACTAGTCTAATCCAACAGCTGGAGAGCAATGCGTCCTATCCGAGTGGTCACAGTGGTCTCCCTGCTCGGAAACCTGCGGAGCTGCAGCAGTAAGGCAAAGAACCAGATCATTGCTCGAAGTACCACCAAACATCAATCCAGTCTTCTGCGGACATCGCCTAGAAACGGAGTCCTGCGGCCTGCTTTCATGTCCCATGTACTAAATCCTTCGCATCGTTCTTATGATAAAAACCTATAGATTGTTTAAATTGTCTATATCCCAATTTCGTTAATAGATCACGACCAAAAATATATTTTCCAAGTCGCATTCATATTTATTTTTAGTAAGATTTCATAGTTATTATGGTAGCTATAAGTTTTGTAAGTGGCTCTTGAAATGGTAAACATATTAACTCTCATATCGTACTATTTGATAAGACGCTGTCTTTTAAAACGGAAGCTATTTTGCCAAAATAGTGATTAAGCCAACTTTGTTGTACTTATAGAATTAATGCTTATTGATGTTTTTCTGTAGGTTACAGAATTTATATTTATGTAGAATACGATTCTATGTATGTGTATATAAAATTAAGATCCAAATTCAAGTAATTCTTATATTTTAAGAAACGTTCGAGAGATTCGATATAATCTTAGAGTTGATACTAGCTTTTTGACAATAAATTCTTGTTTTTTGTAAGGTTGAAATTTATGTATATACGTTATACGTTGTCTTTTTCAACTATGAAATAAATACGCTAAAGTAAAAATCGATTGTTTTTAATTAGGTAAATTTGATTTTCGGATTGGCTTTGCTGTTCTATTCGTAGACCATTCTTCGTTTACCAAGCTTACTCTCCGAGCTTTCCATTATATTTAATCCTGCGAATATTAATATTCGATATCGCGAGTTGATTGCTTCTTTTCTTTGGTAGACTCAAAGAGAAGGACGGACAGCGCGCTTCAAATATGATTGTTCTTCTCTTTGTCGTTTTTCTCATTTTTTCGTCTGCGGTGGATAGACTTCATTTTTAAAGAGTTTATATCGGTCAGTGAGGGCGAATCGTTTATATCGGGCGTGAGGGCGAGAAAGAGACAAGCATAACCCTAAAAGATATATTTCTGAATTATAGATAACTCATCAAACATACGAAAGTATTTGACTCATCGAACACATAAATCCGGTTAACAAAAATCAGCTAGAAAAATCAACGAAACCGAGGAGATCGCGAGCAATCTTACCGTATGTCAAGGACGAGGCTTATCGAATATGTAAGATTCTAAACAAGTTCGATATTAAATCGATCTTCAAAAAGACCCAAAATACAGCTCGATTTCTGTAGACTGTAAATAATCAAATACTACTGCAAACACAGGATGTGTGTGCAAACACATAGATTGCTAGTGCATACACAAGATTGAGTGTAGCTGTGGATTAGCCTACGTTTGACAAATGAAACGGCCCATAGACAGATGGAATTCAAAAAGGCTGTTAAAAAGGTCCAGCAAAAAAAAAACGACGACAAATAAGGACTCTGAACGTCAACAGACCCGACGGCTTCAGACTATCTTTAAACTGCAGGGAACACTATTCTGAAAATGTTTTCAATCGCCGAATACAGAAACGCGAAACGAGATACAATGAGTATTGTCCGCACGGCGGAATTTTACAACTCGCGCAGTATGGCGCCTAAACGAAGAACGACAGCTGACGATGACTGACAAACAAGCCAGTCCGTAACTTTGACACAATGACGAAGCCCTAAGACCCACACACTAACACAGAGTACAAACCGTTGTTAATTATTGACCGAGCGGAACAAGTTCACTATTTCAGCTCGACAGTTTTGCTTTTCGTTTGTTTGTTTGTAATTTAGTTACGAACAAACGCGTTGTTCGAACAAAATGATGTATATGATATATACATTTTATTTATTGTTTCCGTTTCAAGGTGGTCGTTTTAATAGGGGTGGAATAAACAAATATTTTCCAATTTTATCACGTGACATCAAACGAAGATTAAGTCGAGTATACAAATAATATATTTTTTATAAAAATATATATGCAATTTTGAGAAGAGTGGGTGTGTACAAAAAAAAAAATTATATGATGGAATTAAAAAACATTTTCTATTAAAATCATGTGACATGAAAATGAAAAGCAAGTCGATTTGATGAACAATGTATTTTTTTAATAAAAATATATACACCATATGGAGGGGAATGAGGATGAATATTTTTTTTCTATTTCAAGATGGTGGCCGTTTCAATAGTACTAATACTCACGCGATCTGCTGTTCACATGACTACTAGTTTCATACTGTTAAATAACCCTGATAGTATTCTTTAATTATGTATTCAATAATGATTTACTATATAAACATTGATTTTGCTTACCAAAATAACAAGAACCAAATAGCAAAACCTTAACCTTATGCTGATTTGTCACCAAACTGGGACTAGCCCGTTCTAGAGTGGACAGGGCTCTTATATTACAATTAATTTTGCCAAAGTTTCAGAAAATGCTCATAAAACTAAATTGCCTTAAAATTTGGTAATCGAAAAGAAAAACAAATCACATTTCCATTATAAAATCGCCATTAAATAGAAAATAACATGCCCTGAAAAAGACAGAAAAAAAATAACATATATAAAAGACTTAAAACTAAAATAATGATAAAAAAAGTTGTAAAAACTAAAATACGACAAAAATAAAGTTATAAGAAAGAAAAGAAGGAAAAAAATAGAAAATACATTATAATAATTAATATTTAATAAGTAATAAATAATTAAATATAATAATATAGGGTCAAAATAAGTAGAATTGATTGTTAAAACATTAAATATAACAATGTCTAATGTTTCTGCATAAACTTCTTAACGGCGGGATAGACTCACCAGATTTATTAGAAGCGTTAAATTTCAACGTACCATCCAGGCGACTGAGGCAGCACTTAACATTTCACCTTCCCACTTCGCAGACAAATCAATCTTTCCACAATCCTATCTCACGTACATGCCGGTTATACAACACTATAACCGATAACATTGATTTCTTCAACCTGGGACCATTAGTAGTTAAGTCCATTATAAATAACGTATTATGAAACAAATTGATAATTTACCGTATGTTTTTATTATTTTATTCCAGACATTATTCGATCTATTTTTTTTTTTTTTTTTTTACCATTTAATTGTTTAACTTTTTTTCAGAATTCACTAAACTTATTTCTAAAATTTTTAATTTTTGTTTTGATAATTTTTATGTTTTTATTATTTTATTCCAGACAATATTTGATCTATTTTTTACCATTTCATTGTTTAATTGTTTTTCAGAATTCACTGTAAACTTATTTCTAAAATTTTTAATTTTTGTTTTGATAATTTTTAAGAATATTAATTTTTGTACTGATAATTTTTGATAATTTTGATAATTTTGATAATTTTGTAAATCATGAGATACGGCACATACGCAATTATAAATTAAGCATGCGGAGTACGCATATAATATTATACCCTAATTAGAAACAAAGTAAAAATGTTAGCGATAGCCATGTAATATTAGAGTATTGTTTGTGTACCTTTTATAATAAATAAATAAATAAACAAAATTAAAGAATTTTAGGCAATTATGTCAATGTTAAAATATAATGAACATACATATTTAAAAATATATTCAAGTTTTATTAAATTAAAATTTCTAACATTTGATGTATAGTTACTTTGACATGTGGGGATTTTGATATCGGATAGAAGCCGAGGGTGTCTCAAGCCCTATCTGTGGTACGTTTCGAGGGCTGTTCGGTAGGATGGTACCGGACAGCCCTCGATGGCACGGAGGATGGTAGTGAATCAAAACTCAACGAGTACGCAAATAGAGAGATTATTAGGACTGTTTGTCCCTATTGCGCCGCGCCGCCGCGCCGGCGCGGAATTTGCGACGGGGCGGTGGAAAGCGGTGGTCCATAGACGATATATTTCGATATTACATTATTTCATATTTACTTAACCCATCGTTTACAGCAAACTCCCAAATTAGCCCATATGCGTCTCTTATAAGATCCACCCGCAGTTGAGGTGTGGTGAATAATTGGATAGTTAGGTTTGATAGTTGTATGAAAGAGGATAAACGAAAGGCAACGCAAACGATAAATATCTTTTCTTTGTTTATTTTAATAACTAACTAGATACTGATTAAGACTTTCCAGGAACAGCTTACGGAAACAGGGCACTGCTGGCTCGACATACATCTTCACACTCTCGGAATTGTGGAAGACTCCACATACCTGAAGAGGTATCAGCGGAGCATGTGGTATGCGGGTGTCCAGCTTGGCTATCAAGAGAAAAGTAAGGGGCTTAAATAGCCATGTCCTAGATATGGCCGATGTTTGCGGCTTTCGACCGTCGTGAGATCTGCATAGACTGGTTGCAGCATCTGTAGGTTGGGAGTACTGACCGCTATTATGGTAATCTACAATAGTCCTTAACGAAGGACTAAGTGCAGATGGTCGGACGACTGCCGCCCACTCCACCCCCCTCACCCATCATCATCAATTATTTCTCTAAATCATCTTAACTACTGGATGATTAGGTTTTATAGTGTTATGAAAGAGGATATACAAAAGGCAATTCCATCAATAACTATTTTTCTTTGTATATTGTCTGTAATAAATATATAATAGGTGTTCCTGTGTATTTCATGTATATAATCTTTTCTCCATATTATTAAACAAGTGATCGCTAGTAACATAAATACACTCAAAGTTAACCAGCCTTATAAATTGTGGATGGAATGGAAAAACTGACTAAGCCACTCTAAAATCTAAGGGTATTTATTGATATAGGTATTACATTTTTATAAATATAAGGATACCCCAATAAATACTGTGCCATAAAGACCTAAAAATATGATTTCATTTTAAGGATAATTGATTTTACTTTTCTATCTATAGGTACTACTCTCCTCTCCTAAAACCAATTCGCAGGAATAGTTATTAAAACTGGGAAATATCAGGATTAAATAAAAAACGACTTTTCTGGATGTGACAGTTACCTACTGTCAGGCGGACAGTTGTCAACCCCGCAATGCGTAGTCACTTTAAATGAGTTTGACAGTTGTCAAACCTTGTTTTCATCGTTGGGCCGTTTAATGAACCACGCAGAAGAGGTCGGACGGCTCAACGAAACATCGAGGAAATTCCTGAGGACCATGTCGTACCGTGCGCCTGTATTATCGACGTGGATTTCGTGTTCATGCACGATAAGTCCAAACCGCACATCGCTCACATTGTGCGTCAGTAACTTGAACAGGTCGCTATTTCGCCAATGCATTTGCCAGCACGTAGTCCTGATATGAACCTAATCGAATATCTATGGGATTATTTCATGAAAAGGGAGTTCGAGCCAGAAGTTTGCTTCTGACTCGCTCTGTAGAAGTTCTGCTCCAAAAGAAGGCGATCGAAAAAGAGTGGGAGAATCCACGTTTATATTGTGATGTTAATCAGATCCATTATAAACAGGATGGAAGCATTTATCAGGTCAATTAAAGGGAAAACAAAATATTAACAATAAATAATGCTTGAATATTCATGCTTTTTTGTTAAATAACAATTTCCTGCATTAAGCTTTCCGTTTATTTTATTCAGTTTTGATTCTGGCCCCTTATATAAAAGATTTATATTGTATAATATGATCTTAGTCCAGCCTTATTTTAAACCCAATTAAGTAATCTTTTAAATGATATGTTATTAAAATGATATTAAAAAATGTTTATTATTTTAGTTCAATTCATTAACCAAAGAAAATACCGTGGAAAGTTTTTTGTTCGCGAAAGTATTATGATGTGCTAGAGTCCAAGGACTCGTCTACCAGATACTCGCTCAAGTATTTTGAAGGTTCGCGTTAAAAAATAGGGAGGTACCTATATTATTTATTAATACAAGGTGTCATAATATTTTACAAAATGTTACAAGGTAATAAAAAATTGGGTGTAAACCAGGTTCGTGCAAACCTGTCATTGGGCAAGCAATCAGTTTTTGTTTAATTATTTCAACGAGTCAACCGTGCAATCTACTCACGCATATTCGCCTCAAATTATTGCTACAGCATCGGAGTATCCGGAACCACTACAAAACATCACTAAATCGACATTACTACGATGCACTCGGGAAAGTAAAAACAACATTTCTGCAAAAATTCAAATTGTGATTCGTTCAATCGGACCTTGTTCACAATTCACTTCGTTCATCGATCAAAAGACTTCGGTTCACTCCGCACTTTATGACAGCGGCTACCCTTAGATAAAAATCAGAGTGAAGCGACGACACCGGCAGCTATCGCACTTATTTTTGTACTGGCTGTCAGTCACTTAATAATAATAATATGTAATTTAATCGTCGCCGAATCGAAGCGAGCTACCCGCAATCAGCACGTATCTGTCGACCATAAGGGAATAATCACAATTTTACAATTTTGCCATTCCGTCGGAAAAACAAGGAAATCAACTCGGTTTATGCAAATACTCATCGGCTCTAAATAGCTTCGACTACAACACCTCGAACTCTCGATTATTAATGAATACTTAATTAGGATTTTATTATTGAAATTATCAAACGCAAACCTAATATATATTTTTTTCTTTCAATTAATTAATCAATTGTTTATAACTTTATAGTCACAATTCTAGAGTGTCACTACAATTGGGCATGCCTGACGTTTTTTCTCTATGTACGAACCATAATAAATAATCGTATAATTTAATTTTATCAAGGGACTATCTTAATATTTATTTTTATATTTTTAATTAATAGGAGATTCCCGACTTTACACACTCTTTTAACTCTATGTAAGGACCACATAACTTAATTTTATATGCTATTTCAATTTATTACCGTACTATTTTCATATTTATAATTTAACTTTTAATTAACTTACATTTCTGATTATACGCACACGTTTATTTTATGGTAGGATTATTAAACCATATTTTATCATTTAATTTCAACATCATATTCATATAATTTAAAAAAATTGATTTTCGCTTTTATTTATTTCGTTAGAATGATACTGACAAATAATGGCTCCATCTCCGAAACTTACAAGAATCAAACGAATTACCAAAGGATTGCCTACTACGAAAACAAAATTAAATACTAGCGGTAAAGAAATGGTGCTAAAACAAAACCCAAATAATTTAAAAAATAGAAAAAAACGATCGGGACGATCTACCTAATGCCTGGTGGCTTTACCTAAAGCCACCAGGCTTTACCTAAAGCACGGCAAAAAAATCTACCTAAAGCACGGCAAAAAATCTACTTAAAGCACGGCAAAAAAATGAAAGAAGCGGCATATCAATAAAAAAATTGTCAGCGGTTGCAAAACAGAATAATACAGATTTAAATTCCGATAGTTTCAGCGACTGCCACTGCGATTCTATCCTGTAAACTACGAGTTTGAACAAGTTCAATCTCACACGCCGTTCTAGCGCTCCCAATCTCACACTCCACGACGAAAAATCATTTGACAAAACTGCTATCTACGAAAAAGTAGCATTAATGGAACTGGAGTTGCAGAGTGCTCACAATGACGTGTCGCTACTCAATGAAGAGGTCTGCCAATTGAAAGATAAATTAAATCAGTCCGACAATAGAGCACAAAAGTACAAAAATATGGTTGTTACACTTTTAAATGGAAAAAAAATCAACTTAAAGTAAAAAGCAGTATTACATCCTTGTCCTTATATAGAGCATAAAAATAATAATAATAATAATACTAGCAAATCCTTATCCCATGATACGACGACTGATAAAACCGAGGAAAACAAAATAATAAACAATTCAAATGTATCCAAACCACTAGCAAACGAACAATCATCAAACAAAGAAAGCAAAATCATTGTCGTAGGAGATCAGCAGGCGAAATGCATTGCAATCGTCCTAAGGAATTTGTTAGTTAAAAAACATATTCTATCACTGGGTATATAAAAGAAAACGGTACTTTCGAAACCATCCAAATGACTTTGAAAAAATCGCTCAAAACATGACGACGAGAGATCATCTCGTAATAATGGGGGGGGGGGGGGAGTAATAACAAAAATCCTTTTAAATTTTGACTGAGCTGCGTTACAGCCTAAAAACTTCATATAAAACCAACGTGTACCTTACTGAGGTTTTACATAGTAATGACGTCAGAGAAAGGGAAACAAATCGTAATTTTGAGTGCTAATACAAGTTTTTACAACACTGTACCTTCATCAAAAACCTAGGAATTATGCAGAAGAAACCATGCACTGAATTAATCTGTCAAAATAGTATACACAGCATACAGGTCACCGAGTACAGAAAGGAATACCTAGGCTATACTAGAAAATAAAAACCTACCAGTTTTTTAGGATAATTCCAAAATACCAAAATATTACCTTAATGCTATCAACGATGAAGATATTCAAATTTACGAAATACGACGTTCTACCTACCAACCGACAAATCAGCAAAGTTCGCATTGTTTTTGTTCAAAGCCATGCTATAAATAAAAAGCCTGACTCTTACAATGCAGAAACTTTATTAAATTCCGGAGATCGTTCAATCCTCTACCAAAATATAAATAGTAAAAAAAATAAGTTGGTTGACATGGAACTACTTTTAGAACTTAATTAAAATATTAATATTATATGTATGGTTGAGCAATGGGGGAAGAAAAATGAAGAAATTTCACTAAATTTACCTGGTTTTTATATTGGAGCGTATCAACACAGGAATATTTTTAAAATGGGGGGACTGTGGTAAAACTCAAAAATAATCATGGTAGTGTACCATTACCGCAGTGTGCTGATCTCTGCCTCGATCGCCACTTTGAATGCTGCGGAGTAAAATTGACGCAAAGCCGTATTCATATTTTTCGGTATATCGATCGCCACTTGGAAATATTACTACATATATTCTTCAAAAGATTCTTTCGGCTATTAGAAATATTTCAAAACAAACAAGTCGTCATATGCACGGATATTTAATATAGACTTCCTAATTGACTCAGTAACTAAATATGACTTGTGCAGTAAACTGTATATATATGGCTTAAAATCATATGTAGATACTGGGCTCGATTGCGTTTCTTCGTGAACTAAAATCAGAAATTAGTCCGTGTGAACGAGACAGGGCAATACGCTAGAGCGAAGTGTGAGATGAGCGGTTGTCACTTTTTGCATTAAAACTGCCCGCCAAGGTCAAATCTTACACCGCACGAAATATGCTCGAATTTATTCGGACGAGTATAAGTTCGGCAGGTAGTATTTATCGACGATCGTTCGTTTCATATACCGCTCTAACGTATTGCTCTGTCTCGTTCGCTTGGACTAATTTTAGTTTTAGTTCACAAAGAAACGCAATCGGGCCCACTGCAACAAGGATTACGGGGCACTCTGCCACATTATGAATGTATTCTCAAACATATCTACTGATCTACTTTCTTCAAGATTTTTTTCTACTGTCCTTTTATATCATGAAGGCATCTACCTCTCTATTAATAACACCACAAAAAATCAGGTATATTATAAAAAGGCCCAAATGTTTTCTAAAGCAAACAAAGAAATATTTCTCAGCAAAATTATCAGCGACGACTGGGACGAGATCATTAATTTCGAAAATGAAAACACTGATCAAATATTTACTCTTTATTTCAACAAATTTGAGTTTTATTTCGACAGCAATTTTCCGGAGAAAGAAAGAATAATAAAAAATCCTAACCTAAAGAAATCCTGGATATCTAAGGGAATTAAAGTTTTGGCTAAGAATCTGGGGTCCCTTTTTTTCATACGTAAGTTTAAACGCGATGATTTTGACATGAAGTTTATAAATAAATATGAAAAAATCTATAGACGAGTGGTTAGGAGTGCCTAAAGAAGTCTAATCCGAAATGAAATATTTCATTTGAAAAATAATTCAAAAGCATTATGGCAGCTTGTAAATGTGAAAATGGGCAAGGAAAAAAAGTGCTACTATAATATAATTCTTAACCAAAAGGGCCATACGGTCGAAGATCAAATAGAAGTCTCGAATATGTTCAACACTTTCTTCTCCCAAATCGGTCAAATATCTCAATCAAGCACCTCACAGAATAATCTAACAGGTGGACACAATTTACCTTACAGCAGACATATTTTCTTCATGCGGCCAACTGATGTTGAATTGAAATAACAAAAATAGTGAATTCCACGAAAAATAAAATATCTTCAGGAATTGACGATATAGCAATAGACATGGTAAAACTGACACTTCCGTTCATAGTTGACAAATTAGCTTATATATTCGATATATCCCTTCGAGATGGAATTTTTCCAGATCAATTCAATATTGCTAAAATTATTCCACTACATAAAAAAGGTTCAAAAACTGAAGTAAACAACTACAGACCAATAGCATTGCTACCTGTTTTTTCCAAAGTGCTTGAAAAACTAGTAAATTCAAGGTTGTTAAATTACCTAGAAACTAAAAATATCCTAATAGAATCTCAGTTCGGTTTCAGAAGAAATAAAGGTACAATCGATGCGCTGAACAACGTTCTGACAAAAATGTATAGTGACGTGGACAAGAAACTTTATTCGAATACCGTTTTTTTGCGATCTATCAAAAGCGTTCGATATGGTTGACCATCAAACACTGTAAACTAAACTCGACAGATATGGAATCCAAGGAAATAGCCTAAAATGGTTCAGCAGCTATCTTCAAAATAGAAAACAATTTGTATAATTAGACGACTGTACGGGTAGCATATTGAAGAGAACCATTTCCGATGAGTGAAATGAAAAGGGGTGTTTCACAGGGAAGCATCCTGGGAACAACCCTTTCCATTTTATATGTTAATGATATCTATAGTAACTCACTCTAATATAACTTTGTATGCAGATGACACCAGCATAAGCTTTTCAGATGCCAAAATAGAGAATGTAGTGAAAACGTTAAACTATGAAGTGGCTCTGTTGAATACCTGATTTCAGAAAAATAATATGTCTCTTAACACATCTAAGACAGTATCTATCCTCCTATCTTGTAGGAAAAATAAGGATGTCAACAGTCAAAATTTAATTATCGGTGCAAACACAATAGCCAATATTAAAAGCCATAAATTCCTTGGTTTAGTTTTAGATGAAAACCTAAGGTGGATTGCTCACGGAGAGGAATTAAGCGACAGACTTTCCAGCACCTGTTTCTTGCTAAGGCAAATACGGAAACTGTTCAGCGTTAAAAACGGCAAAATAATATACTTTGCCTATTTCGAGTCAATTCTGCGTTACGGGATCCTCTTCTGGTCACAGTGTACCGCAGTTCTAAGGCAACATATTTTCTCTCTCCAAAAACGAGCCATAAGAATGTTGATCAACCTTAACCATATCATCAAGAATCATGTCTCGTTTGAAATTATATGTAGAAACGGGAAAATAGCCCAGTTTAAATCGAAAATAAAAGGCTACCTTATCGAGAGAGAACTGTATAATATCGACGAATTATAATTAGATGACTGACAATTTCCATGTAGTGTGTAGTTTCAAATTTGGCATGCGCTGAATTCCCCCCCCCCCCCCCACCCCCCGTTATATTCTGCGCAGTAATAGCATCAGTTTGTCACCTACATGGAGAACAATAACGGATGACAACGGCTGTTGCATCTTCGAAACTTCGGGTGCTTACAAATTTCACGTTTTTAATGTAATCAAAATCCCGTTTATAATCTTGCCATAATAACAAATAACCGCGATAATCTTCGAATTCATATAAACGGTCATATCATAAATTAAGAATAGGTAATATAGTAATTAGTAATGTAGTAATGAGTAATGGGAAGGTAGCAATGAGTTTTAACACTAATGATAATAATCGTGCAGGCATCACCTAGTTAAAAGAAAGCTCTTTGACCTGGTTGGCTCAGAAGCAAACGCGAAATTGTTAAGTTTTGCAACCATAGATAATAGTTCGTCCAAAGAAATAAGTATAATACTGTTGTCGTAGCTTGGCTATGAGATGGGTACAAAGCAGATTATGACCCGCAAACTGTCTCCTCTATTGACCCCCAGAGAGTGGTTGGAATAGAAGAGGGTCGCTTTGCTTCGGACATTTCATACACCGGCAATATACACAATATATAAAGCATATTATATTTATTCCTTTGCGTATTTCTTATATACATTTTGATATCGTACATAATTCGGAAGAAACCGAAAAGTGCAAAAATTAAGCAGTTTTTGAAATATTCAAAAGTGTTTCGGAGTGCTGCCGAGGTCAAAAATTTGGATTTAACATCTAAGGTACATCCCATATAAGAAAAAAAAACGAAATCTACTCCCCCACTTGATGCAACTTAGGCCATATATAACCATGACAAGGCTACTGGACTATCTGTAGCGTTTATCGGTTTTTTCATTTTTTATTTTTTTCAAAAATTATCGATCAAAGAATATGCATTAAGATTTGGGTTAATAACAAAATTAATCTTTACGAAGTGGTAGAGATGTTGAAAAAAGATTTTTTCTGACGAAAAGTTCTTTCTGTTATATCAACTCGGAAGATTTACGAATGGTACAAACGGTTTCAAATTGGCTTCGAAGACATCTGATTATAATTTGAGGGAAGGGCGCACTAGCACCTCTATTATTCAACAAAATAAATAGTATTATTAGCAGGTTTTTGCGCAATTTGCATGAGAAAATTCGAATGAAAAGACCAGAACTTTGGAGAGACAACGCATGGCTTTTACACCACATACAGCTCAAGTAATTCGTCAGTTTTTGGCCAAGAACAACGTGAATTCGATGTCACAACCTCCCTATTCTCTATATATGGTTCCTTGTGATCATTTTTGTTCCCTAAATGGAAAATGACGCCGAAATTTCAACGTTTTCAAGTCAATAGAAGTGATTAAAGCAAAATCGACACGGCAGCTGGAGGCTATACTAAAGAGTGCCTTCTAGAAATGTTTTAGAGACGGTAAAAAACGTCTGGCACAAAAGTATCATAGTCCAGAAAGAATACTTCGAAGATTAGCATATCAATATGGACGAATAAACTAAAACTTCTTAAGAAAAATAAAATTTTCTTTACTTTTTGTTCTTGTTATGCAATTACTAGTCAACCCACATAATGGAAAAAATTGAGTTAAGTGTAGGCAGGTGATTCCATACATCTACTTTAGTAGTATCATTTTACCCACAAAATGTTGTAGTAACATCTTTAAAAAAATAATCGAATGATAACCCCCAAAAAGGATTATCTAAATTTTGCAATAAAAACAGTTAACGAATAACCCCTGAACCAACACTGTCGGCAAAGTTCTGTTTTCTGGCAAACCATGCTGTCATTTGAATAGATATTCGTACATATAGGGGATGGACAAAATACTATGAACACCAAGCAAAATAGTACACCAAGATGCAAGTGGCAAAACTGCATAAGTGTATATAATGAGCTGCGAATGAATTGCGCAGTTTACGTGGCAGGTCTTGTAGGTTATATTTCAGTGTATTACATGCTTTGGTCTGCGGCGGTTACAACAAGCGACCGGTGTAATGTTTGTTTGTTTGAAAAGCTTTATTGCACACACAAAAGAATACAATGTGGTGGGCCTATTGCCAAGTGGCAATATCTACCGACCATACCGCCAGGGTTATTGTCACTGAAGGTTTATGTGGGCAAATTAATTTACAAGTAATAAATGAATACACTTACAAAAAAGTCATCATAGTATAAAATATAATTCAGTGATTAGTAACGTATGCCAACTCGATATTGAAGGGAGGAGTGAAATATAAGGACAAGCAAAGGAGACGGGAGGGGAGGGGGGAATTCATAAGTTGAGAAATGTCTCTTTAAAGAATTTTTAAACCCGCTCAGGTTTTCAAGTTGTCTTATCGGAAAAGGCACGGAATTCCAGAGACGGGCCGCTCGCACTGCGAAAGACCTAGACATGAAAGTTGATGAATGCTGAGGTATAGCCAGTAATAGATTTTCCTGAGAGCGCAATGGAAGACCATGGGATGATAGCGGAGAGAAGAGATAAAACAAATAAGTAGGACAGTTTGACTGTAGTACGCGGAAGAGTAGGGCGAGTATGTGAAATTCCCGACATCGTCTAATGGGTAGCCACTCTATTTGCCTGCGAAAGTTTGATATGTGATCAAACTTCTTCAGGGAATAAACAAAGCGAATACACGCGTTTTGAATCCTATCTAGCTTATCGAGTAGTTCTTCATTCGCATCTAGGTATGCCACATCAGCGTAATTAATTAGCGGTAAAAGAAAAGATTGTGCCATTTGGCGTTTAATACAAAGAGGTAAGAGATTCTGAACCCGTTTAAAAGAATGGAGACTTTACGACTGACCTCACTTACTTGAGGATGCCAAGATAAGTTTTCATCAATAAGCAGGCCAAGGTCTTTCACAGAACTGCTGTAAGGGACAACGACGTTGTCGATGTTGAAAGGCGGGAGATTATTTTTATACTTGGCAATGAGTGAGCGACTTCCGATGACGATTGCTTGGGTTTTTGACGGATTAAGAAGCAGGCCATGGTTACGAGACCATACCACTATCGAGTTTAAATCGGAGTTTATTGCGGATATAGCACTAGCCGCATCCACGGGAGCGAAACTAGCATAGAGTTGAAGGTCGTCGGCATATAGATAGTATTTACATGACAAATTTTCAGAGATGGAGATAGTAAACAAGCAGAAAAGGAGAGGTGATAAAATTCCACCTTGGGGCACACCGGCGATAATTTTCGACCAACTCGAGAGCAAGTTTTTGACCGATACCCATTGTTCGCGTCCGTGTAAGTAGGAATGAAACCAGGCAGTGACTGAAGGAGATAGGTTTAAACTATGGAAGCAGGCTAAGAGAAGGTCAAAATCTACCGAGTTGAAGGCCCTGCTGAAGTCGAGGAGGATTAAGATCGTCAGCTGACGGCGATCCATAGCAACACGGAAGTCCTCAGTAATTTTAGTGAGAGCGGTTGTGGTACTGTGGCTAGAGCGGAAACCCGACTGCAGAGGGTTAAGTATGATATGTTGTTCGAGGAAATCGTTCAGCTGTGAGAAGACAATTCGCTCAAGTAATTTAGAAAGTGTTGATAGAATCGAGATCGGTCTAAAGTCCTTGCAAGCTGAAGGATTAGAGCATTTAGATACAGGAACAACAAGGGCACGCTTCCACTCAGCTGGAAAAGTGGACGAAGTAAGGGAATGATTGATAATGTGCGTAATTACTGACAATACCTCAGCATTGATCGGTAGTAGTAGGAAAATATTTAGTCCGTCGTTCCCAGTTGCTTTTGTTTTCACTTCACAGGAGTTTATCAACTACTGCAGAGGTAATCGAGTTAAAGTTAAAAGCCGGCCAATGAGCCGTCGGTTTCGTTTCTATGAATTTTAAAGTAGCCAACTTTAGCGCGGCGCTCATGGAAACCGTAGGAGTAACGAAGTGACAGTTTAAAGCCTCGATATCTATGTTGGACGGAAACTCATTTGGGACTTTTCCAAAGCCAAGTTGAAGTAGGAATCTCCAGATATTGTTGCCAGAAGCAGCAATCTGAGAGGTATAGAACGATTTTTTGCATTCCTGCATAGCTGATTACATCGATTTCTCAGTTGTCTGTAATTCTCCCTGCTCCCATCAGGCGGTCTGCGTTTATAGCGGCGATGAGCTCGGTCCCTCAGCGCCATGGCAGCGCTTATGGTGTCATTTAACCATGGCGACGGCGCGTGTCTCACACAAACTGTTCTCAATGGCGCAAATTTATTGTAGACATTTGTAAGAACAGAGGAGAAGTAACCAACCATGAAATCAATGGAGTCGCTGTTGAGGACGCACGATCAATCCCACTGCGAGACAGCCTCTCTTAAAGCGAACCAGTCGACCCGCCTCAGATCTCTGTAGGAAAAGGTTGTCTTAGGAGTTTTTTGGGGTTTGAGTCTGTAGCTCAGGTAGGTTTGAGAAGCTACCCCAGGATTTGGCCGTGGCAAAGGATGCGGTCAGGGCAAGCCACTAGCATGTGGTCAATTTGACTCGGTTGGCAACCAGGCGTGCAGTGTGTATGACTCAGGGGTAAAATGTTGAGATTGACGGATTCAACGCAGTTACGAAATTGGGAGCTCCTATGGTCGTCTGAGGCTAAGCAAGTGTTAAAGTCCCCCATGATTACTACATCGGAGTAATTTCCTATGATTGTCGAAAGTAGGCAATCAAATTCGGCAAAGTAATTAGTCGAGGGAGGACAATAAACAACGCCCATTAGAAGTGTCTTACCGCGTAATTTCGCTTCAACAAAACTGTATTCCATGGCCGAGATTCCAGCCGAGGATGCAATGATATTATATGGGGTCTTGTCACGGAGGTATAAAGCAACGCCACCACCCCGTCGGTTTCCACTGCGATCATTTCTGATCAGTGTAAAACCGGGCATTTTATAAAGATTGGTTGGAAGAGTCGGTCTCAGCCAGGTCTCGCTGATCAAAACAGCGTCAACGGGAGAATCCGGTTCAGCAAAGCAAACTATTAGATCGGAGTGATAAGCCGGTATTCTCTGGGCATTGATATGACATATGTTGTAGGCATGCTTATAACGTGAAACTTTAGATACCAGCAGCGACCGTAGATCCGGTGGGTTTTCAGATGATGAAAAGTAAGAGTCACTACTGTCGTCCGCTAGTGCATTTAAAGTAGGTGATGTAGGAGACAAGGACAGGAAAGGAGATGATTGGGGAGCTGTTACAGGTGACAGGGGCGGGGGAGGAGTAGACCGGGTCGGAGAAGGATTTAGATACAATGTGTGATCTCTCAGATTTTGAAAGAGTGGAAATCGTCGGCGCCATGTTAGCGGGAGCGTCGGTGACAAAGGTAGCTGAACTGTTTAACGTTTCATGAGAGACAATATCCACGGCAATAATAGCATACACAAAATATGGGAAAACATCATCGGCGAAGAGGAATAGTCGGCGAAACCCAACCGATAGAGATCGATGAACATTAAAAAGGATTATTGCCAGACAATATAAAACAACCGCGGCAGCAGTGACAGCAGAGGTCAACACACCCAACAACAATACTGTTTTACAGGCAAATGGTGTCCCGACACAGTATTAATAAATAAATATTGTGTATATGGCAGGTGTTCATATTATTTTGTCCAATCCCTGAATATCTACGAATATAATGTAAAGTAGGAAGTAATAAGCGCATGAAATGGTCTCGAATTCAGTGTTATCTAATTTATGACAGAGGTTGGCTCCGATTTTGCAGGTAAACAAAGAAAATCGTATGTGAACATTTACATAGCTAAAAAGAGAAAAGTCACTTTAAAATTGTTTCTTAAAGTATTTCTTACAATGAAAGGCAAATAATATTGCCATTATAACTGACTATAAGTGCATGTAAATAGTTGTTTTCAATGCTATCGATCTAGAAAATAATAGTGTTTAATCGAATGAAATACTGGTTTTTGAGAAATGTGAGTTATCGACGCAATATTATTGTATTATTTGCACATGGATGTCAGTAAGTATACCTTATGCAAATAAGTACACAGGCAAATTATTTTGGTTTTCAGCAGTCAATAATCCGGTAATACAAGGATCAATGTTAGGAGAGATAGTACAAACAATGGCTTCGATTGCGTTTCTTCGTGAACTAAAATCGGATATTAGTTCATGTGAACGAGACAGGGCAATACGCCAGAGTGGAATGTGAAATGAACGGTTGAAAAAGCAACCCATCAAATATAAAGCAACCGAATCGATAACCGCACGAAATGTGTTCAAGTTTATTCGGACGAGTATATGTTCGAGAGGTCGTTTTATCGATGATCGGTTATTTCATATTCCGCTCTAACGTATTGAAATTAGTCCGCTTGAACTAATTTCAGTTTTAGTTCACAAAGAAACGCAATCGGGCCCAATATCTCACAACTTTTTGTAATTGCATATTTTTATTTTTAAAAAACCAGTTAAAGGCTGTTTTATTTTATTTCAAAATAAATGGAAGTTTTTCAGTGTCGTAGTTTTTGTGTACCTATATGTATTTATTAAATTAAAATGACTTCATTTTTATTATAGAGATCAGAGCGTTTAAAACTTTAGAGGCCTTTATCTCAAAACTAATCTCGTGTGGGTTGACTGGTTATTGCATGGATCTCTATTCTATAAGGAGATATTTTCCGATATGTGGGGTAATCCTAGAGGCGGGGACTCTAGCCTTTTAAACGTCAGGGGAATCTTGGATTCCATTTATTTTCTTTGTCAGCTCTTTATAATCTATACCTGGTCAGTTGCTCGTTTTCTAGTAAATATTGGACTTTTGTAAATATTGGAATTCATAATTTAATAGTGACTCGAAATAACTAAATACTTGTCAATTAGAAACTCACAATGCCTGTCCCATTTCAATTTATTAATATTTTATTTGTCCCGCATTTTAGTTAAAAGTTAGGAAATTTGAATTAATGCATTGATATCCGGGAATTATTTGTAAAATTTAATAATAACTCCTTATGGGTATTTCTAATGGTTTTTTGGATATATGTTAATATATAAATTATTTAAATTAATGAGTCGGCCATTTATGTAAACCAAAAATTGAAGAAGTCCCATCACAGATCCAAGAGACCCCATCTTTAGTAGAATAGATTGGACTTTTCTGGAGAAATTATTATGATTTGTTATTTAAACCATCTGGTATCTATTTTGTCAATATGAACTTAAACATTTATGAGCTTGCCCTCTTATTCTGTAACGTTGTTTGTGTCTTGCTTCATTTTTTTATATTTTTAAGAGTAAATTTAACATTTTTTCTCAGCATTTATTTGGTTTAGCTGAAATATATCTCCTCGATATTTTTATTATTGCGGCAGATTTATAATATGAAATACTATCTTCGGCTGGATCTTTCAATGCGATTGAGTTGCGATCATTTTTTGGCATGTTGGATCGAAATATATTTCGCGATTCATTGAATTAGATATATGTTGTAGGCTTGGGAGAAGGCGGTAGTTTATTTTTTAATTAATAAGAATAATATATAATATAAGACACTATTAGAAAAGGGCCAACGCAATATTTTTTCCGCTGGTAGATTTTTTAATAGTTATAGTTACCATACTTAATTTACTTTTTAATATGAAGTTGATAATGTCTTGAGCGAGTTTTAGGGGAAATACCGGAGTACAAAGTAACGTAGTAGGTAACGTAAGAGTAAAATGAGGGCAGTAAGAGCAAATAGAGAGAATATAGTACTGGAACACCAATCACTAAGACATCCTTCCTTTTGCCCCGGGCGCGCCGGGGCGTGAATCGGAAAGTGGAGTCGTCATATACCCAATCACGTGAAGATACTTGACATGCCAATTAAAATAGGACCTAATTGGATTTAGCAATTATGAAGCAACGGATTAGCCTTTGATTAGGCGAATATACATACCACAAGAATGTGATTTTATGACTTGAAGAACGTCTCAAACAAGAAAAAATGGAGAATCATAATATCACGATTACGACGGGTGATAGGTAAGTGACTTTGTACGTAAGATAGGGGCTTTTAATAGTGACTTTGTTTACATTTTATTATGACACGATTATATCCAACCCTTCTTGCATAAACAGTAAAAAATAAACTGCAATTACAAAGAAATTAATTAGTATTTTTAGATGCGAGGATATGCGTATAAAATCAATTTTCTCGAATAAGCAGAAAAATCATATGGCCTAGGAGTACTCTTTGAATTAACCGCTTTGTTTGTTTGTAT